>MU912190.1:57830-68946 GCA_036418165.1 Cooperia oncophora | reverse complement strand
TCAAATTACAATACATTACCGGCCTACAGCTACAACATTCTACTACATTCATTCATTCAGCTACTTCTTCCCGGATCTACGAACATCGGTGTCACGAACAGTCATGTCGATACTGTTCATCTGAGAAGATCTGTGAACTCAAAGGCACTGTGTATTCAATCCGATGTAGAGGTTGTGGAGAAAAGTACGTGGGAGAGACTGGAAGACCGCTGAAGATTCGTTTGGACGAACACAGAAGAGCACTGGCCAATCCCGCTGCCTACCCACACAACGCGTTCTCCAAGCATCGTACTCTTAAACATGAGGATGAGAACCCACCGTCCTTCGATGTGAGTGTTCTCCACAGACATCTGGTACGACCGCTCGAGAGAAAAATCATGGAAGCGCGGGAAATCCACCGCATTAAGCCGGAAATCAACGCAAGGGAGGAGCTACGTGACCTCCTAAGACTCATTGCGTGATAAATGTGACATTAGAGGACCCTAGTGTCTTAGAGCTGCTGAGCAGTTCCTTCCTCATTTATACCGCACGCGCCGCACCGGCAGGTTCACCCCTCCACCCCTCCCACCCTTGGTAGGTTTTAATGCTAATGTTGATGTATGTTGTAGCTGTAGGCCGGTAATGTATTGTAATTTGAAGGTCTGATGACGGCGTTATCGCCGAAAGCTCACCAATAAAGAATTTGATGCAAGAGCTTCGAAATCATCTGTTCTACATTATTTTGTGTTAACCGGTGGTGTACTAGATTGGGGGATTTGTAGTCTTTTATTTGCTCTCCATTTCTTTATCAGCTAGCAGAAAAGTGTGGCAATAATAGACAAGAAATGATGGTTTATGCGGATTCTTGAAGCGGAGGCTCAGAAGGTCCTGTACGACCCTAACAACGTGGTCACATTCGTAGTTTGTGAAAATTTCCGTGAAATTCGCGGCGCAATTCTCAAGATTGACGTGGAATATTGTGCAGACCCTGCGCTGTATTAATGCCACCTGCAGACCGATATGTTTTACACTTGCAAATCAATATTACTTCAGTTTGGTTGAGAAAGGGCTTTGAAATTATATAATGACCATGCGAAGTTCCTAAGCCAAGGGCTTAAAGGCAGTTAACACGGATAATTCCTCAAAGACTAGTAGGTAATACGCCTGGCAGGACGGAATTCCATGCCCCAGAGAAGGAGCTGCGCAGCGCCCTTTCCGAGGTAGAAGGCTGTAGCTTGATAGGTACCCTTATAAGGACTCTATCAAGCTACAACATACCGACCCGAACGCCCACCACGCCCGCCCGCCCACAAATGGACGACCGTTCCTGACGCTCGTATTGATTCATTTGCTAAGCAAATTATGAAGCGAAGGGATTGGTATGAAGCGGCCGTGATGCTGCATGGATACATGGAGTACACATATGCAGCCGTATCTTCGGTAGCGGTGATTGGTAAGATGCCTACGGGAAACTCGTCCGAAATCGATTTACAAGTCACTGAGAACGGAGGCTTTTTCTTCGCAGGATTTTGACCGTTTCACTCCGTTCTTTCGCCATTTTCCCCACTATATAGCGCCCTGCTAGCATTTTAGGCCGAGTACCGATTTATCGTGCTAACTATCTTTGAAGGCAGCGCCCGCGTTCATTTGTTGTTCTCACGCCCTCTCTGGACCTAGTAGCTCCCCCTATGAGGATGGTGGACGTGCATGTTTCGCAACCCAAAAATGCGACGGAACAGCGGCGTCCGCCCGCAAAGAGCCGACGGCTCCGCCCACCTGCCGACCACGCCACCCAACTTCATTTCTAATGGTTGCCTGATGGTGCGGTTGTTCCATTGCTGCTTCTCTCCACGTGGAGTGGTGAGAGTGAGGTGATAAGGGAAAACAGCTGATATGAACAAGTGGAAACTCGTGCAATCACTCCTTCTCTTCGCCTTAAGCACGTACAACCGTTGTTCGGTATGAAACTCCTTCTAGGGCATCCTACTCTGGCTCAGAGATAAGGAGTGTAACTCATTCGATAAATCGAGTGAATGGAGAAACATTTTTAATGGTTTCATGGGTTACCGATCATTTTTCCTTTCCTTTCATAAACCGTAACTTTGTCTGTCGATTGTATGTATGTATACTCGAAATCCCTGAGATCGGGTAGGCGTGGCTGCGTACTTGATTTTAAAATGGCGGCGGCCCAGGTTTTCGTGAGATATTGTCATTTTGGAGCAGTCGTAATCATGTCTACATCTAACACAGAACAAGATAGCAGTTGTTTCAAATTGAAGTATCCCAAAACCCGTCCTATGCTCAAAAGCCACGCCTACTCCGTCTCAGGGATAAGCAATGTATGTCCGTCCGCGAGATGCTTTACTGGAAACCAGAAACCGATTGGTGCAGATGTGTCATTTTGATTGTGATAACAGTCTTCGCTATATAAGACAACCATTCGGTACACTCCGAGCCATTGCACGATCTGCTCGCGGTGGCAGCTGAGCGTGTGCTCTCGGGGGCACGGAGGGTGGATGGGGGGAATACCAAGTGACCTCTTCGCCTTCCTTTCTCTGCACGTGCTTGGCCGCGAAGAGGACCTGAGCACCTGTAGGGTAGGAAAACAGCGAGAAGAGGTTGGATGAAGGGGGTGAGTGGGGTAGGGGAGGGTACAAAGCGCACGCTTGAGTAGGAGCATGCAGCAAGAGAGCAGGATATGCTTGCTAGCAAAACTGCAAGCTGATCAAATAAAGTAACAAACTATGATGCTGTTTTGATTGTGATACCCGCACTATATAAGACAACCTTTAGTACACTCCGAGCCACTGCACAAGCTGCTCGCGTGGCAGCTGGACGTGAGCTCGCGCGTGGGTTGCTCCATCTATTACGATTCGATCAAAACGGTGCAGTATGAGCAGCTAAGTGTATAAACATACTCCACGGCGCCTGACGAAGCCAAGCCAGCTAAAGAGAAGGAGGAGAGCTCGGCGTTAGCCGGGCGATACGACTGCTTTCTAAAATAAACGACGGAAAGTACACGCTACCGGTCGTTTCACTCGATGGAACCCAGCGCCCTTCGGCGCCAATTGAGCCTCTTCGTTTCTCTTGTCATTACTAATCCCTACTAATTGAGCACTTGATCATATAATTAATTACATAACACATGAGAAAATATTTACTAGTGCAAGATAGCACTGAATAGAGAGTACTGTACAAAAATTGATACATAGTCGTTGATCGGAGGTCAGAACGGCAGCTAAAAAGAATCTAATGAGGAGAAGAAGACATAGATCACAAATCAAGAAAATGAAATCATCAAATTTTTGATAATTGTTCACACATATATTTGTAGTCGTGTTTCTACAAGGTTGACCAAATTTCTACACAGCGTTACTATCTTTGTTGAATAAAACACGAGCATATAGTTTTGTAGGAACGAGTGCATTCTTATCTTATCACATGTCTTATCTTATCTCGTGGCGCTGATACCATTCCTTACGCCTTCAATGATAAGAAGGTGTCTTGCTGAATTATTCTTCTGACGAATCACCTCCTGAGAGGCGCTTGCGAATGCTGTTCTTACCTTCAAGCAGGTATGTTGCTCATTGTTGGGATATGCAGTGGTATTTGAGCTTCATAAAGCTGAACCAAAACATTGTGTGCAGTTATTCTGGTGAATAGAGTAACTTGTGTGCACAGAATGAAAACATTGAGACATTGAAAACGAACATTGACTTGAGGAAGCAGGTACCTTTTACCCATATGGTAGCGGAGCAATGCTTAGTTTTCTCGTGAAATACAGGGGGGGGGGCAAAAAAAGTCACTTTGCTTCATTGACTTTCGAGGCGCTATAAGTTACACTTTATAAATTCTGATCGGACATTTCTACCACCATATTAAAGAGCATATAAATACTATCATGACACTCCGCCACAGCCTTCTGGAGGAGCGCCATCGAGAGATTCTGGCACGCGACCGCGATGTGGTGCCTGAGATCAGCGAGATAGTCGATTTCTCCGCCACCGTAGACCACCCTATTGAACTCCGTAATTGAGGGGATTCAGGTCAGGTGACCTACTTGGATATTCCATCTTCTTTAGGTACTCAGCCCCCCCCCTTCCATTCCAGGTAGGCGAGAGTTTCTCCAACGCCCTTCGATTCCACGTGGTGGCACCAATGCTGTAGCAGTACAAAGTTTCCAAGAAGGTACGGGCGACGACATGTGGGGAAGATATTTTCTTGAGTTGGTCGATGTAATCGCCAGGTGGTGACGTCCGTTCCTCCAAGTGGTGCCACCGGGACCTGCTCGCTTTTGCGGGCTGAGCAGAACGCGGACGAACACGAAGCAGGCGACAGGCCTTCGTGACGGGCCGGCTTACGAACACCCCATGTCACATCATCATGTTTAACTATGCCTTATGAAATTCGAGATAATGCTACGGCGTCCGCGGGAGCCGACGCGCACTCGCAAGGCCCGACGAGTGTGAAAAATATGCGAGGGTCCTCGATGCAAGGACGGCAACCAGGCTAGTCCAAAAGACGTGCAGTGTGTCAAAGGCTCGTATTGCGACGCTGAACGTGGGGACGCTGACTGGACGCTCGTACGAGTTAGCAGAAGCCCTAGAGCGTAGAAAGATCGACCTCTGTGCCGTGCAAGAAACGAGATGGGCTGGTTGCAAGTCGAAAGAGTTAGGTCTCCCTTCTTTTCGGCCTGCCACAAAGAACGGCTTCAAAGCCGTTCTTTGTGGCGGGCCGAAAACTACAAGTGGTGTGGCCGTGATCGTGTCTCAGCGATTTCCGCGATTCGATTATGAGCGTAGTTCGTTTCGACGACCGTTTAATGAAGATTGTTGTCGCTATTGAACAACGACTGTACCACTTCTTCTCTGCATATGCCCCACAAACTGGATGCTCTGAGCAGTCCAAGGACGAGTTCTGGGCTCTGCTGGACGAGAAGACGGCTGAAGTGCCACCAAAAGACGGTATCATTGTAGCCGGCGATTTAAACGGACACGTGGGCGCTGCAAAAGACGGCTATGCTTGTCATGGCGGATTCGGCTACGGTTCACGGAACGCCGATGGTGAGCGAGTCCTTGAGTATGCAGAGTCGCATAACCTCGTCATTCTGAACACAAGATTCCGTAAACGTGACTCCCATCTCATCACGTTCTACAGCGGGAGTACCAAGACACAAATAGACTTGTACTCATCAGGCATGGCGACCAAGGACTCGTGACAGACGCTAAGGTAGTACCGTATGAAACGGTTGCCACGCAGCACCGCCCACTGATCTGCACGCTCAGACTGTAGCTCCCAGGCGGAGACAGGTAGCTGAACGATGCGGTCCTGAAAGAATCAAGTGGTGGCGGCTGAAAGAGCGGGAGGCAGCTGTGATTTCTCGTATTCGACTACCTGAAGTCACAACTGTTCAGGAGACCTGGAACGAAGCCGTTAATTCTATAATCCAGGCCGCCCGCTCCGAACTCGGCACAACGAAGCCTGGACGGCGGAGGATTGACAAAGAGGCATGGCTCTGGACGGACGACGTCAAAGCGAAGGTTCGAGAAAAGAAGAGGCTCTATCACGCGTTTCTCGAGCACAAGTCGGCTGACAACTGGCGGCAGTATCGGGAAGCGAGGAATGCGGCAAAGACGGCCGTGGCTGCTGTGAAGGCCGCTCACTTCGATGATATCAGCAAGAAGCTGGAGACGCGCGACGGTGAGCGGTACCTGTACGGACTTGCCAAATCTCGTCATCGCCAAACCGAAGACATTGAGAAGTTCTTTGGCATAAGTGATGAGAATGGGCACCTTCTGATGGACCGAAAAAGGGTATTGCAACGATGGCGTGAATACTTCGAGGGCATCTCAATCGCCCATCCCGCTATACCCTGTACCGCACCAACATATGGCCCCGTTCAGAAGATCACCGTACAGGAAACAGAAGCTGCTCTGAGGAAGATGAAGGCCGGCAAAGCAACAGGCCCCGACGACATCGCAGCTGATTTGTGGAAGTCACAACGCTGGGTTGGTTGACGAAACTCTTCAACCAGATCGTCGAAGAGAAGAAGGTGCCTAAGGACTGGCAGCAGAGCGTGACGATCCCGATTTGGAAGAAGAAGGGCAGCCCGGCAGATTGCTCGAACTACCGTCCAATTCGCCTTCTCTCGCACACTATGAAAATCTTCGAGCGAATTGTTGACGCCCGTGTTCGTGATATCGTCCAGCTTTCCACCAATCAGTGTGGCTTCGTGGCGGGTTGTAGCACCGTCGACGCCATACATGCCGCTCGCCTATTGCTGGAGAAACACCGTGAGAAGCGAAAGCCCGTGCATGTAGCCTTCCTAGACCTGGAGAAGGCCTTCGATCGTGTGCCACGTGACGTTATATGGTACGCTTTGAGGCGGCATGGCGTGCCCGAAGAGCTAATTGAGTGGGTGCGCATCCTTTACTCATGCCCAGGGAGCCAAGTTCGCTCACCAGCGGGTGTCTCAATGGAGTTCCCCATCACCGTCGGGGTACATCAAGGCTCCCCACTTCTTTTCGTTGCCGTCATGGATGCCATATCACAAGATCTTCAGAAGGAAGTGCCTTGGACCCTGCTTTACGCTGATGATGTGATGCTTGCTTGTGAAGATAAGAGCGCACTGGAACAGCAGGTGCAAGCTTGGGCCGAGCGTCTGGCGAGTTTGGACTCAGGTTGAACGTCAACAAGACCGAGTACCTGACAACCGACCCAAATGAGCCGGGCTCCATTAAGATCGATGACACGGTGCTCAAGCGCACGGAAACATTCAAGTATCTCGGATCAGCACTTGCGTCCGATGGCAGTCTGAACTCGGAAGTGAGCGCACGAGTGAGTGCGGCATGGTCTAAGTGGCGATCCATGTCTGGGATCCTTTGCGACAAGAAAATGCCAGAGCGTTTCAAGTCAAAGATCTATCGTACTGTCGTCCGACCTGTCGCGTTATATGGTGCCGAGTGCTGGCCCGCGACCAAAGAAGTTGAGGCTCGCCTTGGTGTGATGGAGATGAAGATGTTGCGCTGGACGGCGGGCGTCACGCGATCGGACCGCATTTGTAACGATGTCGTGCGCAAGAAGTATGGTGTAGCCCCGCGAATGCCGCGAAACACGCCTTGATGGTACGGGCACGTACTTCGCGCGAAGGCTGACACCGTCCGTAAAACTGCTCTCGAACTCGAGGTACCAGGAAAGCGGCCAAAGGGGCGTCCCAAACAGCGCTGGCTCGACACACTGCATACCGACTTAAAATTAGCCGGCATTCACCCCGATCAGGCATTCAATCGGGAAAAATGGCGTAGTTATATCAAAAGAGCGGACCCCGCCATCAAGCGGGAAACGCTGAAGAAGAAGAAGAAGGTCGATGTAACCACCAGCGCTCAGCTTCAGCCCGGGTTCCACGAAGAAAATATTGGTCTTTCCATTCCAGGTCCGTACCATCAACCCGCGCCTTGGCGACTGCGGTGAAGATGATGTCCTAGACCGTAGCGACGTTGTCGGAGCTGCTCGATGTTGGAGGTCTTCCAGATTGAGAGTACTGGTCTCCAGGTAGCTACCCATGGGTGACTCCACACTAGAAGTTTCGCAGCTGTTTGGAGGTGACATGAATTCCAAAGGTCTTCTCCAGTCAGGCTGCGACTGGAGATGACTTCATATTTTGGTGTACATGAAGGTGATGGGCGAGGCCAGCTCCTGCTTATCGAGGAACATCTTGGGTATCTTCCGCCCTGGTACTCGTATCCACGTCTTCTCTCTGGGCTGCGAAAACTTTGCTGATATGTGACTCGGTCGAAGTGGCTTTTTTTGTCCCCCCTGTAGTGTAAAGCACTGGAAGCTGCTAGCTCCATGTTGAGTTTAGCAGCAAATCTCGGCGAATGTGCATCGTTGGTTGCGCACAACAGAAAATACAGGAAGATGATGCAGATTTCATTTTCTCTTAGTCGAGCTTGTTTCGGGAACATAAACAGAAGAACCATAGGCTGGGGTCGTGTGCCTGAAGTCGTGTGTGTCCATCAGTGAGTCCACGATGACAGGCGTTACGCGCTGCAGTGCTTCACCGAAAGACAGTTCACCTTACCAACGACAGTGATACATTCGGTTTCTCGATTGTACCTCAACCGCCTGCTCACATACGGCTTGCGGGATAGGAAAGAGAAAAAGAGTATGGTGCATTTCGGTGCAGTTTTTTGATTCGGTGCAGTTTTTTGATTGTGACAGCAGTTTCCAACAGGGCACATCAATGGTTGGGGATTTAAGTCGACTCTATACGACCCCCCCCCTTTTTTTGGGAGTTGGTACGACCCCCCCAGCCCTCTGTCCTTCCTCATCGAATCGAGCCGTCGAGCGGGGGGGGGGCATATAGTACTTTTTACCAAAAATTTTGCTGTCGAGCGGGGGGGGGGGGGGGCATATAGTACGTGAAACAGGAAAATCACCAAAAGTCAACCGCCACTCCCACAACGCCAAAACGTAAATACGACCCCCCTCCCAAAAATGATCAAATACGACCCCCTCCCTTTACAACGTCCATGAAGCGAGAAAAATCAACTATCAAAATAAATTTTTCTCAGCCCAAATACGACCCCCCTCCTGGCGACCAAATACGCCCCTCTACTGGGGATTCCCCAGCAACGATGTGTCCTGATTTCCATCAAACGGTCACCAAAACGAACTAGACCGTGAGGGAAGGCGAGGCCGCAGGTGCACGATCACACCTACACCACTTGTAGATTCTAAACTACCACAAATAATAGCTTCCAACTTCTCCTAGGTGCAACTGGAATCTGTTTTCTGTTCCCTACAGATGCTGATCTTTCTAGGCTCCAGTGCTGCTACCAGCTCACATGAGCGTGCCGTCAATATATTCGGGTTGTCCGGAAAGTTTGAGAAAATTTCACTCTTTCAGTTTGAAAAAGTGTCAAGCGAATGGTCCAGCATAAAGGTATATCAAGTGCACTGAGAGAGAGCAATGTTTGTAGATCAATCTTAATGCTAGTTGGAGTTATTCCCCATCGTTGGTATAACTACGCATTACTTGGAGAATGTACGAGCGCATCCGACTTTCTACGCCTTCTACTTCATCTTCACCGTTCTGCTTTCTCTATTGGTCAAATCGGGAATGAGGAACCGTCACCGATGCTGGATAAAACACGCTTCAAAACTATCTGCAGCAGGAGATCAATCGGTCTCTTACGTGGAAGTTTAGCTTGGATGTTGCGTACGCCCCGCATGCTCGGTACTCACTTCATTCTAACTCCCACGCAAAGTAATCCCGCCCAAAAGGTAAGGGAAATGGGATGGACAATGTCTATTACCATTATGAACTCCTATCTCTTATGGTTGTCGATAGGTGTTAAATGAGCTGCATGAACTTTCTCAAAACTTTCCGGACACTACCAACGTTCAATGTTGCATAAACGACATACAAAACGTTAGCTCTAGCGTAATTACTCTCCGATGCCGATTAGACACTCTTCGCGCTTACCGGATGTACGTCTCTTTCCGCGGACGCTGTTGCGATATGTCGGAATACAGGCAGCATCATCAAAACGGCTGACATGACATAGAAGGCGTATGTTAGCCGATCTCGAATTCCTTCCACTTGTATTCGGATGTTCACATTCAGCTCCCCATCAGCACATGAAAGTGATCCGTTCTAAATGGCACTTTGTGTAGGAACGAACAACGCCACAGATAAACACTTTTTTCGCTGATGCTATTGTCTCTTTTCAAAGGCAACATTACCACGTCCAACAGCTGTAAGCAAGGAGAAAGCGCCCCAAAGCTAAGGAGTGCTTGAACTTCAGTATACAGGGGGAGGGGACGAAAAAACTCACTTCGACTGAGTCACATAACAGCAAACGAGAAGAGATAATAAGATTTGTCTATATGTTAAACATTTCTGAAATCTGGGAAGTGAAATTTGTGTATGTTGATATCCGGATTACTCGCGAGTGTACCGTGTAAGGTATCGTGTAGTGTGATGGGGTGTTGTTTTGTGTGTTTGGAGGATTTTTAGTATTTGTGTTCAGATCACCAAATAGATTTGCCTGTATGGAGAGTAGGAGACTACCGTGAGTATTGCCCTCGATGATTTCATATGGTTTGCGCGCATTGAGTAAGGTGTTCTCGTAGAGTCTGGAGCTTAGAAGTTTATAATGCAAAAGTGTATACAATCATGCCGGAATGCTGATCTATTTTTTTCCTTTCTCTTTTTTTTGTCGACAGCTGTGAGGTGTGACTTCGTGTGATTTGTGATCCGGATTAATTCTGCAAGGTGTCACTTAGTGTAGCTAGCTAGCTTCTAGTATGTGCACTTGGTGGTGGCGCCAATATTCTGAAGACAAACTAAAACGTCTCCAGCTTCTGAGGCAGACATACACAAGCCTCCATTTTTCTGAGGCAGACATACAAGTACAAGAAATGATAACGAACACGATGTGCCAACACAAGAGACGAGACACAAGACACTGCGGACCCGCTATCGCCTGAAGAAGAACACAAGACACAATTTGACTCGCATTTGACACGAATATGCCAGTAGTTTAGCCTCGTATGTTTATGCTTGTAGTCGTAATGATTGTAGTCATGCTGTATGTGCTATGTGTTACCAATAAACATGTAACCTACCACTTGAACTACCAAAACCTCATTTGAACCGTGATGCAGTTCAATACATGGTGCATCGGCCGGGAACTGCTGTGGAAGTGTGGAGCTGCGAAAGCAGCGAAGCTGCAAGGAGAAACTGTGAAGAACTGCGAAGAGAAAAGGAACTGACTGCGAAGAAGGAACTGACCGAACTGCCTGGCGACACTCAGCGCGCTACCTTTATAGCCCTGATTATGGGCGGTATAAATACTGGCTGAGGTGGCGGTGCCAAGGCCTCCTATTGGTTGGTTGTAGGCGGTGAGCGAGCTTTCTAGAAAGTGTGCATTTGCGACCCGTGCATGCTATTCATCATGACCAAGGGTCATGACAGGGCCAAAGGGCAGGGTTCAGTCCTGGCATCTGCAGAGGGAAGTCGACGTTCCAATGCGTCGAAACGGCCGTGTAATTGGTTGAGGGTCGAATGTGAGCTTCTGGATGTCCGGTAGAGGGATTCCTGCTCGTAGTTCCTTGATTTCTTCTCGACCAG
>MU912190.1:45770-57730 GCA_036418165.1 Cooperia oncophora | reverse complement strand
GTACTGATACCACAAGTACCAACATACAGGGAGGAAGGCAAAAGAAGTCACTTCGACCAAGTCACATATCAGCAAAGTTTTTGCAGCCCAGACAGAGGACGTGGATACGAGTACCAGGGCGGAAGATACCCAAGATGTTCCTCGATAAGCAGGAGCTGGCTCTCGCCCATCACCTTCATGTACACCAAAATATGAAGTCATCACCTTTGGAATTCATGTCACCTCCAAACAGCTGCGAAACTTCTAGTGTGGAGTCACCCATGGATAGCTACCTGGAGACCAGTACTCTCGATCTGGAAGACCTCCAACATCGAGCAGCTCCGACAACGTCGCTACGGTCTAGGACATCATCTTCACCGCAGTCGCCAAGGCGCGGGTGATGGTATGGACCTGAGTACCTGGAATGGGAAGACCGATATTTTCTTTGTGAACCCCGACTGAAGGTGAGCGCTGGCGGTTACATCAAGCAACTCGAGAAGAATATCCTCCCTACATGTCGTCACCCGTACCTTCTTGGAAACTTTGTACTGCTACAGGATTGGGCGACACCACGTGGATTCGAAGGGCGTTGGAAAAACTCTCGCCCACTTGGAATGGAAGGACGTGAGTACCCGAAGAAGATGGAATATCTAAGTAGGTCACCTGACCTAAACCCCCTCAATTACCTGGTTCGGGCGGAGCTCAACAGGGTGGTCTACAGTGGCGGAGAAATCAACTATCTCGCTGAACTCAGGTACCCACTCACGGTCGCGTGGCAGAATCTCTCGATGGCGCTCCTCAGAAGGCTGTGGCGGAGTGTCATGATAGTATTTAATATGCTCTTTAATATGGTGGTAGAAATGTCCGATCAGAATTTATAAAGTGTAACTTATAGCGCCTTGAAGTCAAGCAGGGAAAGTGGCTTTTTTTTGCCCCCCCCCCTGTAGTAAGTAACTAGTAACTAGTAGTACCCGGGCTGCTTCAGCATGAACCACAATATTTCCCATGTGTACCGTGTAGCTCAGGCTACGATCTGACCTGGTTGACAGTCGAGCAACAGTTGGCATTACTTTAGTTTATGTTACGAATTTGATATTGCAGGAAACTATTCTATTCCGTCCCTTGTGCCTTACTAATCGTGGGTGCCTTCGTCGAAATACCGCTAAGTGCAGCAACAGATATTTGCAGCCCATGGCTGTATAACTTCGAAACTGGAAAATGTTATAGGGTGAGTGAGTCAAAAAATTATTTTTTTCTCGAGTACTCAATTAGCATTGCGCGGTACGACGAGGTGAGACAATGTTGAATGAATAGGAGCGGTTGTATGCAGGGCACATCATTAGTTGGAGGTTTTGGTCGAGTCCTTACGACCTTCTCCCCTGAAAGGTGGATCGGTAAGACCCCCCCCTCTACTAAAGTGTGTTGTTTTTTCGCTTTTTCTTTTCTATTCCATTTTCTTCCAAGACCAGCACTGTACAACACCTAGTCAAAGAATTTCTGCTGGAGTGAAACTCTCATTCCGTAGGTTCACAAGACAGCATCCCAGCAAAATGGCTCTCTCTGATTACAAGGGTTTAGTTTAGAGAACTCCGGTGTTCTAGTACATGTCTAACATTAAAAGCCACAAGGCCTCGACTCAAACAGATGGAATTACAAGATCTACACCGATTTTTTTACTATTTACCATAATCCCCCACAAATCCTATCCGCAGCCTCATCGTGGCGTGGGGGTGAACGGTTTTGGACTGTTCCAAAAACGTACCAATGCGGAGGGTGCCACGTCAGAGCCTGGCGAGCTACGCGTGGTTAATTTTCTTCTCGCCGAAAACAGTAACAACTATGGGCCTCATTCCCCTGAAGCTGAGGGAACCACCGACAGGGCGACGTCGGCTGGGACCGCTCGGACGAGGCTGCAAAAATCACAGGGCCAACGGAGATTTGAGTCGCCCAGGACTAGGATGACGATCTGTACTTTCAACGCACGGACGCTTGCATCGGAAGCTCACATCGAAGATCTGATGTTGCAAGCCAGGAAGATCAAGTACGACGTCATCGGACTGACCGAGACGAGGAGGCATCGCCCGCCTGTGTACTGAGACTGGAGAGGAAGTGTTCTCGGAAATGTGACAGCGAGGCAGTTGCGCGTGGTGGCGTCCTTCTCACACGCAGCATTGGCCACGTGAAACTCGATTCTGCTACGAAAGTCTTTGACGACAGCCTGAATCGGTTATTATCAAAATCGTTTCGCGATTGAGAAGATGTGGTTCAACTCCAGCTTTGACAATCTTCGTCGCCTACGCACCAACATCAAGCTACGACGAGGATGAGCTCGAAGCGTTCTATATATGGAATTTGGAAGAAGTTCTACAAGGAAGATATATCTTTCTTACAAGGTCACTCGTCGGTGACTTTACCCACCTCAGAACTCGGACCAAGAAGAACGGCTGAAGAACTTCACATCGGAACTCACGGAACGGAGTGGAATGAGCAGGGTGAAAGGCTGTCTGAGTTTATCATGTCGACCCACACCATCCATGGTAACTCGCAGTTAGTTCCAGAAGCCTACTCTCTGCGCTGGACATGGGAGTCTCCTGGTGGACAATTCCATAACGAGATCGACCACATCATCTGCAATCGAAGGTTTTGCCTAATCGATGTCGCTGTTGTCCCTAAGTTCTACACGGGATCCGACCATCGCCTCCTTCGCGCAAGATTCCGCTTTTCGATGCGAGGAGAGAGAGCCGCAAAGTTCAAGAAGCGAAGCCCAAAGACCTTCATCAACTGGATCACTTTCACTTCTCCGTGGCCTGGGAGATTTGTCATCGACAAACATCGACGAAGGAATGACGACGGCTGTTCTCAACTCTTCCGAACTGCCGCCAGGATCAGAGGGTTCCAAGATTACCAAGAAGCGTCTATCTCTGGAAACTCTCGAGCTGATTCGCCAACGTGGAGCCGCACGAGCCGCAGGCAATTACCAGCTGACGTCTGAGCTTGCGAAGCTATGCAGAGGAGCGATAAAAGAAGACCTCAAGGAGAGAAGAGCAGCAGTATTGGTGGAAGCCGCAGAGGCTGGGAAGAGCATACGCAACGCCCGCCGCGACTTCGCCAACTGTAAGACCAAGATGACCGCCCTCCGGCGTCCGGATGGAACAATCACCGCATCCAGAAGGGCAATGGAGAAGGTCATCCACGACTTCTACTCGGATCTCTTCGACAGCCACGTCCACCTGCAACCATACCGCTTGGAGCAGGATGGAGTAGGTTCGTTCCTGCTGTTCTCCCTCCGAAGTCGAACGCGATTTCGTCGGGTGAGAATGTACGGCACCCGGTCCCGACAGGATACAGCCGACATCTGAGAAGTCTTCCGCAGCTTCTCGCAACTCTGGTCGACGTTACACCGCTTACCTGATCGGAATGGCAGCGTAACCCACCTGTTGGAAACTATGCAAGCTTGTGTTGCTGTTTTTTTCTTACGAAGGGAGACCTGTCGACATTGGGCAATTATTCGCCCATTGCCTGCTGTCGTAGTTACAACCTTCACACGAGCTCTGAATGGATTGGCAGAACACTAGACGAAGGACAGCCATGCGAGCAAGCAGGGTTTCGAAGAGGATTCAGCACGATCGATCACATCCACACGGTAACGAAGCTCATCGAAGTATCGCGAGAGTACAAGATGCCGCTATGTCTCACGTTCATCGACTTGAAGAAAGCCTTCGACTCCGTTGAGACAGAAGCGGTTATCGAAGCCCTGGGCAACCAGGGTATTCCTACTCAGTACATCAGGATTCTTCGTGAGCTCTACAGCAACTTCACGACCAAGATTTCACCATTCTACAAGGAGATCATCATTGATGTGAAGAGAGGGGTCCGACAGGGCGACACCATCTCGCCCAAGCTCTTCAGCGCCTCTCTCGAGAACGTCATGCGTCAACTGGAATGGGAAGGACATGGGAGTGAAGATCGACGGTCGGCAAAACTACAAATTCTCCCGCTTTGCTGACGAATCGTTTTGATAACGCCAAACATCGAGCAAGCGGAACGAATGCTGGCTGAATTCGACTGCGCGTGTGGAAGAATCGGTCTACGGCTGAAGCCTAACGAAGACGATGTTCATGAGAAACGGATTGGTATCTGATGCCCCATTCACGCTCAACGGAACGACCATCTCTGAATGCTCTAGCTATGTGTACCTAGGTCGTGAAATCAATATGATGAATGACCTAGCTCCAGAGCTGAGCAGGAGGAAGCGAGCGGCTTGGGGAGCCTTCAAGAACATCGAGGGAGTAGCGAAGAAGAAGAACACCAAGCTCCGTGCCCACCTCTTCGATTCCGCGGTCCTTCCTGCCTTGACGTACGCCTCAGACTTGGACTCTACGAAAGCAGGATGAGCATGCGGTCGGCGTTATTCAACGCGCCATCGAAAGGGCGATGCTCGGAGTTTCCCGCTACACGCAAGTGAGAGAGGGAATCCGGAGCTCAATCTCTCTCGACCTCGTCAGAGCGGATTCCCTGAACGATTTTTCCGGAACTAAGTGCTTCTGTGGTGGCCGCTTTTTGTACTTTTTCATCAATCAATACCATTCTATCGGATATGAGTTTCAAGAGTGGTGTGACTTGCCCGATTTCTGATAGAATTTCAGTCAGCTGTGCGGTCGTTCGCTCTTGGTGTGTCTTCATTTGTTCTTCTAACGCATCCAAGCGTCGTAGAGCGTTCGAGGAGGGGATCGTGGTCGAAGCAAACTGATCCGCTTTGATAGCAGCGAGCATGAGCATCTTGCTTCCTTGCTTCAAAAGATCTTTCAACAAAGTTCCTGAGGCGTGAGAATTCGCCATCTTCTTGACATCGAAACTGTCATCCGATGTGAGATCACCGGAGCCTTTTCTCGAGCTGCCTGCGGCAATTGGCATCTCCTTCCGAGTCGTCTTCGGTTTGTTGTTTGACGTGGCAGGAGAGGAGCTAGAAGACGGTGTTGTGGATTGTTTGGCTGCTGCTGTTGTGGCCTTGTCCATGGCTAAACGACTGCTATTACTATAGTATTTACACCAGTATATACACAGGATATTGCATGCGACATTGATCATGCAACAGTTCATTCAAAGCTGCTTGTTGGGAAACTGGTTGCGCCAGTGTCTACGGAAGACCACTTTCAAGATTTTCTTCATTGTCCATCTGGCGATGTTGGCCGACATGCAAAGCATACTGAAGGAAATCTGCCCAGTTCCTGACAGGAGCTTCATACCGCATGTCCACAGAAATACGTAACCGATCACGAGCGCTAAAATGAATCCCAAGGCTACGAGGATGATCGTCTTGTACCATGACATCATTAAGTCGGCAATGTGAAGCAAATCTGGAAAAATCATCTCATCGCAGACGTTGCTTTCACCGTTGATCACTCTCATCGCCGATTCGTGAATGGTTCGTGTCTACTGAAGAATTCCTGTGATCTCAAATGTGGTGTTGGTGTCTCCGCATGAGACGTCGCAGGTCAGTCTTACTCGAGCGGTGTGAAAACGCAGGAGAAGCGTTGACTTTGTTCCGTCAGGTTAAACGGCATGGTGAGATATTGGCTGCCGCATTTGATCGACGCCATTGTGGTTTCCCGTCAGCATGGCACGATACATTTGCCTGCGCAGCTTGTGGACCATTATAACACCCTTGCAGTACTGAATTGCTCACTCTGCAAATGGAGTCCGTTTTCTTCCTGGTGATCGTGTCGAAATTCCCCTTGGTATGTACGAGAAGTTCGGCTGTAATGAAGGACGGAAGTGTTGCAGACACTGTGGTAGGATCCATCTCATCCTGGCGAAACGTGGTACATGTTCGACGAGCGGGTAGACGATTCTCCACTTTCCTTTGTGAATGCGTCGGTCACATTGAGCTCATACGCAACTGATTCTGCTTTCTGCTGGTTCGCAATCGCAAGAGGAGTTGACGGAGCAGTTGAGGGGAACTGCTGCTTCCTTCGAGGCACAGTCTTTCGTCATCCTGTCTCCTCTCCGATTCACGTCTTCGCTCCATCATTGCCACCGCTAACTCTCCAAGTATACAAGTCCATCTCCCTCCTGTCTGGCATCTTCGATAGGCGAACGTGCATCACCTCTTTTGTCAGATAGGTTGCACAAAGCTGTACGATGCCCACTATCTTCAGGCATAAGCGACTCAAAGTGTGTCCCTTGTACGCGATCGCAATAGAAGCACGGCTCCTATAGGAACATCTGTCTCACCTTCTGCAGCGTGTCAAGCAGTACTGGCATGAACGGTTTTGTATTATTCCTATTGGTCATTTCTTTCAGTGATATTATGGCGGGAGTCGGAAAAATGCTCTCCGGTGACATCACAAAACGCGCATCTCACCATTGGTTTTACGCTCTGTGTGTAGTTTTCTATTCCTGTACGGAAAGGTTTGCAACAGGGATTCCATTTTTTTCTATGTCTTTTTGTAAATCATCTATGAGTCGCCTCAGTTCATTTGCGCCCCGTCTTCGGTTTGGACAATTCGCATTCTGTCTTGGAAAGTCGCTGTCTGCTGATCGTGGACGAGGCTCGCTTTCAGGTGAAGATACGCGATTATGAGCTGTCTGCCACGCGGGTCTTGTTACGTCTGCTCGAGAAGCCAATTGAAATACCGTTTACCTCAAACTTGGGCAGTTTAACAATGACATCAATACTAAATGTATGAATAAGAGAGTGACAGTTCAAACGGAACGAAGAGTAAAAGGATAGAGGATAGATAGATAGATAGAGAATATTCTCTATAGGTCTTTCGTACAGCTCGGGGTAGGCCTCAAACTTGGGTAATTAAACTTTATTCCTCTATATATAGACATACCCAGATGGGCTAGAAATGAGCTGAGCTATTGTGAGATGAATGGATAAATGTAAGGAGGATTAAGAGACCTGGTAGATGAGGTCAGCGCCTGTAGAAGTGAGCCGAAGGGGGTGAGCTGAGCTTGCAATGTTTCCTGATGGACAGTCCAGATAAAGGACTGTTAGCATAAAGAAACCTGATGACTCAGCCTCGAGAAGCCTACGATTGCCTTTAAGTGAGGTTACATATGAGTCATCGATAAAATTGAGGTGCTACGATAATAGGGCACCAATAAGGAGGTATCCTCCTACGGCAAGAACGGTGATAAAAAGGTATCGATGATCCTGGGGAATCATATAGTCCCGTTCTACTGCACGATCTTCGCTGCTGCGTGACATGTCCAGAAGGACGCGTTCAGAAACCCGATCCCCTCGGGCCCCTGGGAATTCTGGAACTACTCGTTCAGGTACGCAATCCCACTGGTTTCCTCGGCTCCTGGAGGTACTAGTCCAGTTACGCGATCACTACGTATTCCCGCGGCTTCTGAAAGTACTAGTTCAACTACGCGAGCACACTGAATTTATCGTCAGCGGTTCTTGAGCCCTTCCCTTGTCGTTATCTTCAACTACTGGGTAGAACTCTATTTGCCCAGCGTCCTCCTCATCGGAGGCAAGTGCTGGAGAAGACTGAGGTTGAATGTCTCCCTGACGTGGACTTTCGATCATACGGGACCAGTACGCCCATCATCATACGTCATCGCCACATCTGTTGAACAAGCTCGGGATCTGGATGTGGATTTTGAATCCGTTCCTTCAGAAGCGATATCTCCGCTGCTTGCTCTATATCTTCTTTTGTAGCTCTCTGAAACGCTTTCCCGCATCATCCTGTTCTGAGGATTTCAGGTTGTCGAATGCTTTGCGGAAGAGTTGGTTGATGTGCTGAGCATTCGTATGACAAGGACCCACGTTGAAATCTTTTTAACCTGTGTGAATCGTTTCGTGTTCTTATCCACTGGAGAAATCCCTTCTGCTTGACAATCCCATATTGCGATCTTCCTTGATACTGCGAGGTCCTTGTAGTAGCGGTTTGTGTAGATGAAACGTGTTCCCATGCGCGAAAATCTTTCTCTTGCAGGAGTGAGGTCTTTCATTTGCTTCGCTAAGGTACATATCCTGTCTGCAGATGTTCCGAGGATGAAACTCCAATCCGTAGCGATATAACTCCATTGTAGCTGGATCATTGACGCTACACTGATTTTTCGATGAGACGCCTCCTCAATCAAGTCTTCGTGTGCGCGAGTCAACGCGGTGTGACGGCGGAATCTTAGTGTGGGAAGATAGGAGATGTCATTATCCAAGTTTCGCTCGGCCATCCTGAAAAACGCGTAGCTTGTTGAAAAACTGGATGCACTGGATCATGTCTAATCGTGATTCGTGGCCATGCAGAGCAAAACACTGTGTTGATACTGGTCATAAAATACAACCTGGAGTAATGCTTTTATAGCGATTTTTCGTGCATCGTAAGAAAGGATTTTGACAAGACAAAGAGAATGCGAAAGCAGGCACGAAAACAGTCGAAAAATGACCGCAATCACTAACACGCCTCATACACCTTCGGGTCCCCGGGTCCATATGGATATGTATGTAGCGATGGTCACTAGTGCTATGCACCTGTTGCAAGGCGTAATGTTTTATACCATTGAGCAAAAACGTCCGCAATATGGAAAAAGTCGAGGAACTCGATGTCTTGGAAAGGAGCCCGCAATGGAGGGTTCCTCGACCATTATCCTGCTTCCGCATCACAAAGTAACGAGTGTTCATCTTTTACATAATCAGAGGAAAAGCCACATGCGAAAGAGCCCAATGCAATAATACATCGTGGAGGCACATTACAAATGCGAGGCAGCTCCATAACTGAAGGTGAGGAAAATGTCGTCTACCAAAGATAGCTGCTCGCACTTTCTTCTACTAGATAAGAATGCCACGCGGGATAGACCACTCAAGAAGACAAGCTCAAACTTGGGTAACTGAACTTATCTCTATGTACTAAACTAAGTCTATCACTAGTTCATAATATACATAAAATGTAGGCATTATAGGCAATTTTAAACGGATATCTGAGGCACACAATAAATGAAGATTGCGCGTATTTCGTCTACGGCTGCCTGTAGCGCCCGGATCACTGCTCTCATCTCGTTCAATTCTCGAGCTACTTGCTTCATATGTGTGGAGGCTCGCCTTTTCTTTTGTGCCACGCGGGTCTTTCGTACAGCTCGGAGAAAGCCTTAAACGTGGGACATACACATATGGGCTAGAGATGAGCTGAGCTAGTGTGAGATGAATGAGATAAATGTATGGAGGATTAAGAGGCCGCTGGTAGATGAGGTCAGCGCCTGTAGAAGTGAGCCGAAGGGGGTGAGCCTGAGCTTGCAATGTTTCCTGATGGACAGTCCAGATAAAGGCTGTTGGCATAAAGAAACCTGATGACTCAGCCCGAGAAGCCTATTGATTGCCTTTAATTGAGGTTACATATGAGTCATCGACAAAATTAAGGTGCTACGATAATACGGCACCAATAAGGAGGTATTCTCCTAAGAACGGTTATAAAAAGGTATAAGATTCTGGGGAATCGATATAATATGAGTTCTTTGGTCCTGGTTCGCTTTAATAGCCGATACACCGTGTAATAACTAGCCGCCTAGGGGAGGGGATGGACACCTTTGTTAACACTCGTTCAGTTGCCTTCATTTATGTTATTTCTTTCTGTTAACAAAGGTCCCCACATACTCCAGCGCATGTAGGTAATAGATAGAAGAATACCAGATGAATAGATAGATAAATAAAATAGGTTGAAGAATAAATAGGTTAACAGCAGAGAAGTGTGTGGATGAATAGCATCGTCTCTCAGCAAATCCTAGCAACAGCCGAACAGAATACCAATCTTCGAATGAGATAGCGATGGAGATAAGCAGAATGTGGATTAAGGTGACCCGTTTCTGGCGGATCATTTTCCATATTTGGCTGAGAAAAGTGTCGATGTGCAACGCGCCGCCAGATGTAGTATGTAGGCGCCCATTGGAAACACACGTGTGCGCGCAGATGTCAGACGTAACCGGTGAAAAAAAGTGTTCATCGCAAGTGATGAGTCATAGTTACGTCGTCTCAATTGCGTCCAGCTAACACTGTTAGGGGATGAGGTCTACTGGAATGGGGCATCACTAGCACGCACTTATGCAAGAATTTCATGGACCACCCCAGCCATTCATTGTGCGATGCCACACTTTATGATGACTCAAACAATGGGGACTACCCGAGAATAAC
Source organism: Cooperia oncophora (assembly GCA_036418165.1). Taxonomy (NCBI): domain Eukaryota; kingdom Metazoa; phylum Nematoda; class Chromadorea; order Rhabditida; family Trichostrongylidae; genus Cooperia; species Cooperia oncophora. Next base: position 47,613 of record MU912190.1, on the reverse strand, counting down.
AGTAAATAAGTTGTGTATTAATCATTATCAGTACGCACAAGTTACTGTAGGACCAAGGGGATCGATGGCCGTGATGTTATCTTCAATTTCTAGGGACAGTTGAAGCAGTCCCAAGCCCACCCTTGACTCCACTGATGCATGATAAATTGAGAATAATTCGAACTGAACCCATGACTTGATTTTGGACTGAGGCTGGCCACCTGGAAAAGCGAATTGAATAGAAGGCAAAATGCATGCCGCAAAGCAGAGGATTGCTTCATTCCTGAGCATCTATTGTTCTTCCATCATAATAAATTTGTATTTCGGAATTGTAATTTTTCACGCGTTTATAGCAGTTTAATGGCGATGGTTCAACGCAAGTGGTAGTACTAGGCACAGCTTGCCTATCATGATCCGAGGAAGCTCTCTCGTCGACTCTCACCCAGACCAGTCGAGTTTTCCACTCTTCCGGGATCGATTGATACTAGACCTGTTTGGAAGGGGTAAAGACATTTACATGGGATCAGCTGGTCCCAGGAACTCCCAGAAAGCCAGGTCGCATTTGAAATACTTTTCGTCTTTTTCCCTCGCGCTCCTGAATGGGAGTACATACATTCATGACGCATCCCGGAAAATGATTGATCAATGCCGGAAGCTTCCTCAAGTAGTCTTTCACATCAAACCCTTCTACAACTAGAAGTCGAAAAGACGTGCATTTCAGGGTAAGAAAAGGCTTTTCACAGAATGGTTGAATAGTCCAGCTCTGAAAGAAATCCCGCCGATATTCGCGAAATTTGAGAGAAACTCAAAACCGAATGAAACACTTTAGCAGGACAGGTCATGACTAGGGGGGGCTCAACAAGCAAACTGCTGTAAGGTAGGAGTCATATTCGGGTATGTGAAGCTGGATGTTGGGGGGGGGGGCAATCGAGTACTGTTGAAAGTCGCCGAGTACTGTTGGAGTAGTGTTGGAAGTGATATACAAATACCACCAATCACCCCGTGCAATTGCGTACTCACTGCTGCTAAAGTCGCCGCTAAATCTACCGTGGGGGTAGCTTGAAGGAGTCATACCCAACATAGCAGTGGAGAGGAGAGGAGTACTGTTGGAAGACTAGATTTCATCACAGCTCTGACGTTTTTCACGCATCTTTCTTACCGAAATTTTGAGATTGGGTAAGCAGGAGGTGGCACGTAAGAGTCCATGAGTCGAAGGGAATAAGGTGTACTGTATCGCAGACATTCTGTACCACTTACGCACGCTTGCACCATTTCCCAATTGATTAGCGTGCCACGTCAGGATCCGGATTTGTTTGGTAGTCAAGTTAGTTCTAATAAAGTTAAACAACATGCCTATTTGACGGCTAAATAAATTTCTTGTTTCACTTCCTTTCTATCCCCTTAATTTCCCTGGTGGAAATATTTGAAGACTAAACAACTTTTTATCCTTTTCTTGTTGAAATTCCGACAACGTGGGTCGAGTTCCATTTCCTCAGTCTTACTTTCAGGTCGGTTCGCTGAATACACCGCGGGCTGTGATTGAATAGGATAATTTTTTTTCGTCAACGATGTCTGAGTCGGTGAGCCGCGCCGACAAACTAGCAATAGCGAAGAAAAAAGTGGGTTTTTTGCAGAATCCTTGTTTGATCACTACTGTTTCGTGATGCGAAAGTCATCGCATGATTAATTACTTATCGGGGGAACTCACTTCAGTGGGGGACGTAATAATATTCACCATTACTTGTACTGAAATGTTACCTAAACAAATAACTTTGACAAGTAATCGTGAAGAATTCTTGGCGCTGTTTCAGTAAGGTGAAGCACTTAATGGCGGAAGATGCGAGAAAACGATTGTAAACAAGAG
>MU912190.1:29893-45670 GCA_036418165.1 Cooperia oncophora | reverse complement strand
CTCACTTGGGCAAGAATTTCATGGACCACCCCAGCCATTCATTGTGCGATGCCACACTTTATGATGACTCAAACAATGGGGACTACTCGAGGTAAATAAGTTGTGTATTAATCTATCAGTACGCACAAGTTACTGTAGGACCGGGATCGATGGCCGTGATGTTATCTTCAATTTCTAGGACTTGAAGCAGTCCCAAGCCCACCCTTGACTCCACTGATGCATGATAAATTGAGAATAATTCGAACTGAACCCATGACTTGATTTTGGACTGAGGCTGGCCACCTGGAAAAGCGAATTGAATAGAAGGCAAAATGCATGCCGCAAAGCAGAGGATTGCTTCATTCCTGAGTATTTACTGTTCTTTCATCGTCATAAATTTGTATTTCGGAACTGTAATTTTTCACTTGTTTATAGCAGTTTAATGGCGATGGTTCAACGCAAGTGGTAGTACTAGGCACAGCTTGCCTCATGATCCGAGGAGAAGCTCTCTCGTCGACTCTCACCCAGACCAGTCGAGTTTTCCACTCTTCCGGGATCGATTGATACTAGACCTGTTCTGGAAGGGGTAAAGACATTGACATGGGATCAGCTGGTCCCAGGAACTCCCAGAAAACCAGGTGGCATTTGAAATACTTTTCGTCTTTTTCCCTCGCGCTCCTGAATGGGAAGTACATTCATGACGCATCCCGGAAAATGATTGATCAATGCCGGAAGCTTTCTCAAGTAGTCTTTCACATCAAACCCTTCTACAACTAGAAGTCGAAAAGACGTGCATTTCAGGGTAAAAAAGGCTTTTCAACGCTTGAATAGTCCAGTTCCCCCGATGAAAGAAATCCCGCCGATATTCGCGAAATTTGAGTTAAACACCGAATGAAACACTTCAGCAGGACAGGTCGTGACTAGGGAGCGCTCAGCAAGCAAACCACTGTGAGGTAGGAGTCATATTCGGATATGTGAAGCTAGACGTTGGGAGGGGGAGGTCAGTCGGGAGTCGCCTAGTACTGTTGGAGTAGTGTTGGATGTTATATATAATACCACCAATCACGCCGTGCCAAGTACTCACTGCTGGCTAAAATCGCGCGCCCGCTAAATCTACCGTGGGGGTAGCTTGAAGGAGTCATACCCAACATAGCAGTGGAGAGGAGAGGAGTACTATTGGAAGACTAGATTTCATCACAGCTCTGACGTTTTCCACGCATCTTTCTCACCGACAATTTGAGATATCAAAAGCAGAAGGCGGCACGTGCTAGTCCACGAGTTGGGAGAATAAGGGCTACGGTATCGCAGCCATTCTGCGCGTCTTACGCACTCTTTGCACCATTTCACGCATGATTGATGGAGGCGCGCCCACGTCAGATCCGCGGATTTGTTTGGGTAGTCAAGTTCAGTTCCCGAAGACTATAAACAACATACGATTCGCGCTAAAGGACTTTCTTTTCTCCTTCCCTTTCTATCCTCGTAATTCCCCTGGAATGTTTGACGATTTAACGGCTTTTTATCCTTTTCTTGTTGAATTTCCGACAACGTGGGTCGAGTTCCTATTTCCTCAGTCTTACTTTCAGGTCGGTTGCGCTGAATACACGTGGGCTGTGATTAAATAGGAATTTTTTTTTTCGTCAACGATGTCTGAGTCGGTGAGCCGCGCCGACAAAACTAGCAATAGCGAAGAAAAAAGTGGGTTTTTTTAATCCTTGTTTGATCACTACTGTTTCGTGATGCGAAAGTCATCGCATGATTAATTACTTATCGGGAGAACTCACTTCACGGGGGGACGTAATAATATTCACCCTTACTTGTACTGAAATGTTACCTAAACAAATAACTTTGACAAGTAATCGTGAAGAATTCTTGGCGCTGTTCCAGTAAGGTGAAGCACTTAATGGCGGAAGATGCGAGAAAACGATTGTAAACAAGAGGGGTGGAGGTTTTTACTGAAGCCTTCGAGGAACTCCAGGATAGACGAGACAGCTTCGTTGGGCAAAAGTGCTTCACTACATTCAGACAGCGTCAGGATTCTCCACGCTATCTGTTCGTGTAATATGTTGCTCTTTTCACAGACCTTTAGTGGCCCGCACCGCAACGCCCCACCTAATTGAAAGCCTTGACATTCTGTAGCTCCAGAGGAACAGCGGCGTAGAAGTTCCGACACTAACATAGTTCCTGCTATGTATAAGCTTTGGGGAGGGTCTCGGGATATCTGTAAACCGCAGAGCCTTCCTCTCCCTTCCTTTTTTCTTCCACTTTCCTTCTTTTCCTTCTTTCCATCTCTCTTCCTTCTTCCTTGGTTCACTTCCTTGGAATGCTCGAGCAGAACATGCGATAAGAAAATACCTCTGGACCCTCGCAGCGAGGGAACATATGGTTGATAAAAGCCCATTTCGTTTGGGAAGGAAGGGATGTAAAGGCTGTTACCTGTTCCACCCTCCCTCGAAGTGCAGTTGTGCCGAAGTTCTTGTATCTGAGCACACAAAGCTTATTCCACAACTCATACTTGTTGGCGAATACCACAAAGTTTTGCGGAGGGAAAGAAAATATCATAATCGGTCATAGTTCGTCGTGCTTCGTTTTCTTCAAGTTCCTTGTTTGCATTTGTGCCATTTCCTCCCATCTACTAATCAATACTTTTTGAGCCTTACTCATGTTACTATGCACTAAACTGAAGAAAGCTGGCGCAAAGTTTGAACATTCCGCTACTTTTGCAGATCGTAATCCTCTACGGTTCCCTTTTTTTAGCTAAAAGAGTTCGAAGCTCGACGACGAAGAGAATCCGATTCGTCTCCCGTTCCTAGTGTAGCGTCAACTGCAGAACATAACGCCAACAATGGCCGCTTGTCTGTGAATAGCAACCATTCGCACAATGGTACGTTGCTTATTGTTTCTTGAGGATTTCCTAAGCGATTTGATCGTTCACCTTTGAGCTTTTCATGGTAATTCTTCACCAATACTCTACCGAGCCGTACCATACCATACAATCCGTACCATACCGACTGCGGTGCGCACCGTTCTCTTGGTGAGGCTGACGAACATTCTGATTTTAGTAAGACTGGTGTTTACTGCGTGCGGATCCATTCTTTTCGGTTTTTGTGAGAGGTGATGAGGAAGGAAACGCCAAGAAACGCGACAGCAATCGTGGGGGGGGGCGGAGGGGGGGCGGCGAGGAAGGGTTGAAAGGATTCCAGTCTATGTTAATGACATTTACCAAGCTCTCGAATCAGATATCGATCGTTCCTGAGCTGTCTATGCGGCTGCTTGATCTTGTGTATTGCGGTGGTAACGCGAAGCCTTCTTCATTTATCTTTACCAGTCGCTCGCTCGGCTGACGTCAGGCCATGCGCGGTGCCTTTGTGAGTAGCGGCTGGGACTGGTCGCCGGCGGTCGTGGCGGGCTTTGCGCGCGGCTTTCTTTCAATTATTCTGGTTTGATTCGAACTGATATTCCTCTTTTTCTGTCTGTACTCCACTTTTTCCGTGGTTGTCTGGATGAAGTGACTCTGAAGCATTTACAGATCTCGTCTGACTCTCGCCCGATCCTGAGCTCAGGCCGCCTACAATGTTTGTGCCCCACAATCCTCACCGGCGACCCTCTGCTGACCTTAATCCACTTTTCCGCTCTTCGGAGTGCTCTGGAACCGTTTTACAGACCTTTTTGTGCTGGCGGTCCGCCCCTCGAAGCAGGCTCCCCCATATGTTTTTTACCCCACAATCCTCAGCCGGCGACCCTCTGCTGGACTTATTATCCATCTTTTTTCCGCGGTATCTGGATGGTGTTGGAACGAGCTATCATAACTTTGTTGAAGGTGACCCTTGCGGATTTAGGGAAGGCTCCGCCCCACTGTGGGCGGGTCTCAACACACTTTGAGCGTGCCCTATATTCGCCGGATATTTACATTCTACACTGAGTTTTTTGCGACTTCCAAACACTCTCGCGAACCGGGTTACTGAATTTTGCGAGAAGCACCGCCCACCTTGAGTACCGCCCATTTATGGTGGTATCTGCACAAGTTAGGTCTGACGACTCGGTACTTACTAACCTTGTCCCTTTTTCTACTCCATCTTTAAGCTGTCCGGCAAGCGTGAATGTGTGAACATGTTTGCTGGGAATCCGGGGTTCTCCAACTTTCGGCTTGAGTGCTCGGCCCACTGTTGGGGGGGGGCGGGCTTCCGTACGGTCATAAGTGTGTCTGTATTCTGTGTCTCGCGTGGATGCCCTACCTATCCCCACCTTGGCCTGGACCGTCTTCCAATCGTTCTTAGGTCGAACCGAATATCCGGACAGTACAAACTTAAACAAATTCTACAAACAAAACAGCAAAAGCGAATTATAATATATTGGGGTGATTATAATGACGTTGTTCGGGTTTATGTTCAGAAGAGCATGTTGGGCACGGGTTCGCCATTCAGCCTAAATTGTAGTAGGGTGTATACTAGTGGGTAATGTGGCTGAAAGAACGCGAGTGAAAAGGCGTCAAAGTCCGGTCGAAGAAAAAGCCTCCGCTTCTCTAGTGGCTTGTAAAAATCGGATTTCGCGACGACGTTTCCCGTACGCCTCTGGCTATTAATAACCGCTACCGGAAGATATGTGCTGCATATTGCACCGTGCATATGCCTATCAGTTGCGATATGTGTATCATGTAGCATCATCGGCAAGGCTTGTCGGAGATATAAATCCCTTCGCTTCATAATTTGCTTAGCCAAATGAATGAATCACTAGCGCCGGAAGATCATCGCATTTGTGGGGCGGGCGTTTGTGGGTACGCAAAGATTGTGGCTTAATAGGGCCTTAATTAGGGCAGCACCTTCCTCGGGGAAACCGCTATGCAGCGCCTGTCCAGGGTCGCGGAATTCTATCCTGCCAGGAGTATTGATCCTAGTCGTCTTGAGGGATTTATCGTGGTCCAACTTGCCCTTCAAATCTAAACGTCATTGTAATAAAGATTATGAATCAAGAAGAACTTCGCCGTTCTCACCTTCTACAGCAAGTGTCTCAGGCCATTGGCAACGCCCAAAATTTTCCTCGGAGGCTCGCCATGATGGAGCGGTTGTTCTTTGTTAGCTGTCTCTCTCTGATTTTTAAGTCGTAGAGGATATGAGAAAAGGATGATACCAACAAGTGAGAACTCGTTCGTCCATCCAAATCTTCGCCTTTTGCGGTATAGGTGGGTTCAGCATGAGGTTTGAAATGGGTCTTCAGCAGGGTTTATGCATTTCTCCACTTTTTTAGCTCTTTTCTCTCTGTCAGGATTTGAGTCCGGCCGTCAAGTCATCATATTCTTGAAACGCGCAGCCGTACCTTAAATGTGGCTGAGTTAGCAGCACAGCGGTCCAAATTCTCAGTTGAGTATGGTCCCGAGCAATTCAGTCTTGCGACTCTCAAATCGGGCCTGAATGCGTCGATTCGGTCTTTCGTGTTTCGGCACAGCTACTACTTGCCCTCCACTTTGATATTAATGTCAGCATCAATGTATAATCATCACTAGCAATAAGTCCGTAAGGATAAAGCAGTCTCAAAGGCTAATTCTGCTTTATTCTCACGGACTATGCTTGCGCTGAGCTTGCGATAGAGATATCATTGAGCAGACGAACCGTTTTTTGATGTACGCTGAAAAGGACACTTACAGTATACTAGGTCATTTTTTGTTGTTTAATTTTGTTATTGTTGTAGTTTGTTTTGTTTTGCTAATAACATAACACGTTCTTTGATTGGGTAATGGGTATTTGATAGGGTAATTTCAGCCAATAGCTGTGAAAATCGCTTGTTCTCACCTGGCATGGTCGATGGTGGTGCTTCGGAACAGATTTATCGACAGGTTCCTTTCGGTCTATTCTTTCAATTTATCCTAATTTCATTTGCTTCTCATTTGTAGATCGATTTTATATTTTTCCTACCTTTCTTCCTTTTATGGATATTGCAGCAGGTTGGTTTTTTAGCAACCGTATGTGATAAGTGTAACGGAGGATTCCGCAACGAACTCTTCCCCTGCACTCTCAGCTTCGAATAATCCTCTCAAAAATCCTGTGATGGATGCCAGTGTTAGCAACGATAGCTCTCCGGTACTGCAGCACTCAAATAGCCATAGTGCTCAGAACGGCGCTCATTCCTCTTATAATGTTTTTGAGCAGGTTCGTTGTCTTGCAAACCATGATTGAGAGAGGGACGGGGCACACATGACAGTCATGGCCGCGCTATACGTGCCCCCTCCTTCTCGCACTACCTAGTGCGAACAACTTCTGCCCGCTCCCGAGACAAACCATTAATTGAATTTTCCAGCAAGCAACAGCAAACGTAGACTGGTCTCATCTCAAACATGAGCGCGATGCTGCTGTGGCGGCTTACGAACAAGTATCGACGCAACTCGAGCAATTGGTAAGTGAGAAATCTGTGTTCTTTATGTCCGTCTTTCTTGGAACCCTGGCCTCGTTGTATCAATTTGTAGACTTTTACGTGTGACAGGGTTTTAATGGTGGATCTATTGAAATATAATAGAATGGTTATGTCATTTCAGTGTCCTGATAGCGTTTTGGCACATGTTGTGGCCAACCTAGTCTGAAATTCGGCTTGGTGGGGGCATTTTGCTGATACTCGTCGATCACTACTAGTGCCCCCCGCGTGTACCTGTTAATTTTCGTGAAGCTATATAACGGAGTGAGCTTCATTCCCCTTGACATGAGTTTATAGGTATTACCAGGGTGAGACGTGTAATTTAACAAGGGCTAGCAAGAGAATCTAAACACGTGCGAAATCCCCCTGCGCCGAACAGCGCCCGTGGGCTCTCTCTGACCTTTTATAGCTCAATAATGTTTGAGAGTCATTGAAAGCGAGTCGTTCCGTCAGTAAAGAGCTTGTGTTATATTTTGCTGATGCCGACAGACTTAGGCTCGCGACAGCTTAAACTTCTGTTCTTTGAAACCGCCATGTGTTTTCATCACTACCTGAATTATACTGCTCGCTTTCACACATTGATCGTCAAATTTTTTGCATATTTCCAGCGAATGCACTATACTCAATTACATGCGGCGTATTCAAGCATGAGCAACAATGCAGTTCATTCCGACGCAGATAGGCAAATTCAACAGCTTCAATCAGTAAGTTATATTCCATGCAGATCTGTCGGAGTCTTTATTGCTGTTTGGTAACGTGACACCATAAACTGGTCGGCATGGACCTGTTGCGAGAGGAGAAATCGCAAGCAGGTGAAGGCAGTGGCGTCAGAGGATAGATTTCAGGATATGCAAGATAAAGCGTAACCTAGGTGGTATTACTAGTTAGTTGGCTTCTCTTTAGCATCATACCAAAGACAGTTACTTCCGAATACGGTCCTCTCCATGAGCGAGGTGAATGGGTCTGCAGCTATAGTATCATGGCACCTTCCCTGCTCATATGTCCGGGAAGGGGGCTGAAGGGGGGGGGGATGGTGATGCCGGAGTCCCATTTCCATACCTCGATCGTTCTATCCTCAGTGTGAGCATGTGCCGATACTAAGGTCAGCGGAACACGCACTCAAGGCAGAGAACAGCTAGAAGTGAAAGGGCGCAGACAAAGGGCACGTCTGGATATGGTCAGGGAAAAGGCTGGCCATGCTGCAGCTCGGGAGGAGTATGGAAATGGTACTCCAGTCCCGTTCCCGTGCACTTTCGGCCGGAGAAAACGGCGCGCTCCTACAGCCCACTCACCTCACTCATAGCAAGGAGCAACATTCAAGGATGTAAGTGTGCAGTTTGTTTTAAATTGTATCATAGCCATTTACGTCCTAAACCTATTTCCTTGACGGTCTTACATCGACTCAGGGTGCAATAATACATTTGATTTTACGGTAAAGTGTCGGGTAGACCGGCTAGGAATACTGAGCGCAGTTCCGCGCCTCGGACGCCCCGTACTGGATCGCTTGCTTGAGCTTGGAAAGATGCCAAGTACACTTGGTGGGCGAGGGAGTAGGTTTTCGAGGGGGCAGGGACTGCTGGTCGGTGAACATCATATGCGAAAAGTTGGAAATTTTAGACTGCAACTTTACAGATCAGAGCAAACGTTGGTCGACGTATTCTAATTGACCGAATCATTTCAGGGACTTTATTTTACTGAAATGTAAAATCTCTTACTTCGTGTTTTAGGCGCTTTCAGTTCTTGTCGAGGAAAAAACGTCAGTCCAATCGGAGTTGCGTAATGTGAAAAATGATCTTGAGCAGGAACGAATGCGGAATGAGAGTGTGAGTGAGCGTACTTTTCTTTAACATTTATTTCAAGACAGTTCCTGCACTTCTCTGTAAAATAGATTCGTTTAGTTGTCAGCAAACATGCAGTCCCTGCGTGGTGACGAATCGAATAAACTGCAAACTCGTTTGGTAGAGTGCGAACATCTTCTTTCTGCCCGCAGCATTGAACTTGATGGCCTCAGAAGAAGTGAAGCGAACGCCCAAGCCCAACTGCTGACTGTTCAGCATGAAAGAAGTGAGGCGCAGGTGAGTGTTACTAAGCCTATCATTAATCTAGTCAGCTTCAGTTCAGTTCTTTCGGAACGTCCGCAATTTCAATAAATGTTTACAGGCTCGTCTCAAGGTTATTGCCCGTGAAAAAGAAGTACTAGACTCAGAACTGAAGCAAACGAGGAAAGAACTCCACATGAAAGAAATCTACCTGAAGCAACTTGGTCCACAGGGAATTATGAATAATATGAGCGATGAGAACACCATTAAAGCATTACATGGTGAGTGTTTGCCAGCTGAAAAGAGATAAGCTTGCCGCTCTAGGCGCGCAATTATGGTCGTTTTTTGCATAAATCTTTCTTATTTTATTAGTGTTTTGCGGTTGATTTGGCGTGGCTGTGCTCTACTGAAGGTAGTGGGACACGTTGGCTGGGACGGACGGTCACTGCCGACGTCATGGGTGGAAGAGCGTGGCCAAACGCAGCACTTCTGCCAATGGCATTGACAGTACTGTCTGCGCCAGCCATCGCGCCCACTGCCTTTGGAAGGAGCCCACGGGAAAGGCCGCTCAAGAAGTGGCGTCTAAAGGTGGGTAAAGGTACGTGCCGGCACACGGACTTTTCTCTGGCCACTGTCTTGAGAGAAGTGATATAACTTGAATCGGGTCCCACTACAACCAACAAGCCTTTCTCGGAAGCGAGTAAATACGCCGCACTGCGCAATGTGTGAAGTACGAAGACGCCGCATTTTTAATCAGCGGGTCGTGGGTATCGTAAATGCCTCCTTTTCATCTGCTAAGAAGTTCTGATCATAACGCAGTCTTGTTTGTTCTTACTCTCGCAGTAAACAAATCAGAATGAATACGAAGGCTGAAGCTTCGTTTCTTAAGTGTCGATCAGTTGAATGAATGTTGAAGATGTCTGCTTTAGACAGAATCGATGCCCTCCAAACGCAAGTTGGAATCCTGACCAATGAAAGAGATCAGATGCATCATAACACCCAAGAACTTAGTCGCCATTACGAAATTTGTCGATTGGAATTCGCGAACACTCGTGATAAATTAGCGAGCGAGGTACGCTGTTACTCTTTCAACTACGCCAAATCTCTTTTTTTAAATATTCTCATTTCCAGCTTGGAGAAGCAGTATCTGAAAGAGATGTAGCTTTGTTACGGATCAAAGAACTGGAAGACGACCTAGCTGTCCTGTTAAAGGTGGGAGATGCCATTTGCGTCAGAGTTTTCCCGGTGTTGCTCGAAACTTTCCAAGTCGCTGCTTAGCGTACAAGCTAATTAGTATTCTCTAGCTAGTTGACTTGGCACACCGCAGCGTTAGCACGGTAAATGAAGTGAGGCCCGGTGCTGTTGCTGGGCATGTAATACCTCTCACAAACTGTTTTTCGCCGCTTGCGCAGGGATTTGCCTGTACTCAACCACTTCTCTGTTTTTACAGTTTGTTTAAAGTCATCGGATTTGTACTATTCAGGAGCAAAGCCAATATCGATCAGTTGTTCCACCTGTAAGTACGGTACCCCAGGAATCAGGTGTCATATCTTTCACTGAAGAAGATGTTAATCGTAAAGTCAACGAAGCGAAAAGACGCGCTGATGCGGAGTGGCAACAAAAGTTCGACGAAGAAGGAAAAGTAGTTGATTCTATGATGAGAAACAAGGTAAGCCGTAGTAGCCCTGAAGATCCCGTAGCGGCAGTTTACACGATGGCTGGAGCTGAGCGGTTGCCGCCAAACTCACCGATGAAAGGGCTGCGAGAGGGCTTTTCTCCACACCTCATTCAGCTTACACCAATGACGTTGGTAGCAACCACCCATCGCATGTATCGTACTAACTGCCTTAGAGATTTCATTATCATCTCATTCCAGGATCAGCTAATCTTTGAACGCGAGCAAGCGATTAGCGAACTCCAGATGCGATTGCGTTTGCTTGAAGAGCGTACTGCTGAAACACGTGCGAGTGGCTCGGTGAGTGGTGCTTTCATGTCTCAGCTGGAAAGGTTCTCGGGCGTTTGGAACAGTGATGCCCGCACGACACTGATCCGTGCTGCCTGCGCCCTTCGCAAATTGACCATGGGGAGGGGAGAAAGACCACCTATGTTGTTGAGGGGCGCAGAAGAGCAGATTTACTTGCGCCGCTCAAGTCCCACCAGCCCCTCTCGGCCAATTAGGGCAGTGTACGTTGGTTGTTTCAGCATTAGCTTGCTCATCAGAATCTCATTATTTTAAATTGTTTGACGAAATTCATGTCCCTGGAATTTAGGATCTGCTGTCACTGTCTGAACAACTGCAGAATGAGAAAGCTACCGTATCACGCGCCGTTGCTCAAAATAGGGAATTGAAGGAACAGCTGCTCGAAACGGAAGATAGGTAAGTCTGTCGAGGTTTTATAAATTGGCCGCATGCTTCAACTTGACGTGGAGATGTCTGTGAGTCTTCTGAGATATTTTTATCCCGACACAATTGTTGTCGTGCCTGTGTCCAACACAGAACAAGATGACAGTTGTCCCAGACTGGAATATTCCACGAGTAACCATTCTGTGCCATGTTCAAATGCCACGCCTACTCTGGCTCAGGGATAAGGAGTGTATACTCTAGTTCGCTGCGAACGTTTGGGCGTGTCGGCTAGTATGAGTGTGTCACCCCGTCAAAGCCATTTTACTGCCTTTTTGTTTGAAACGCGCATGCGACAAAAAGTGGTAGAAAACGAGTAATACGAAGGATATGATACAGTATTGTCACTTGCCCGCTTCAACAACTGGTGGAGAACGAGTTTGGCACCGCGCCAAACGCAGCCGCACTGACACGCCCAACCGTCCGCAGCGAACTACACTATACACGTATCCGACCGTTGTGTAACGATAGGGAGACTCAAGAGCGCAACCATCTATAGTGGCTCGAGATAAATAATCCGTCGGAGATCGCTCTTTACTAACTCCTCTGAGCCAACTGGAATGGGCTTAGTGAAGATTCTGTCTGCTCCGCGATGCTAACACTTGGCGACTGTGGTCGTCTGCGCTCTGGACCTGAGCCTGGGATAGAGAAAAGGGCAGCAATAAGCGGCTGAGTGGTCCGTCTGTAATTATAGGTGCGCCTTCCGAGAATACAACAGTTGGCTGTTTTTCCGGGTTTCATAAGGACCTTTTTCTGGTTTTTGATTAGGATTAGTTTCTCGCCTTTCGGTTGGTAGCGCTAACTGAAGAGAAGCTCCATTCCGAACTGGCCCGCCAAACAGCCGAACATCAAGTGAAGGAACTCATGAAAAGAATCGATACTGAAGTGAGTGTGAAAGTATGTTTTTCAAGAGAATGTTTCTGAAAAAACATGTTCCTTTGGGGAATACTTTTCTTTTCTATGGCTTTCAGGCTTCGCGTTCTGATACCGATTCTGCACAGCTACATTCGGCAGGTCCAAGCGATGCTCTCGAGGCGGTTTTACACCCACCTACATCGCTAGAGCCATCACGATCCACCGAAGATTGGGATGATACGGAGCGTGACCGCTCCGAAAGTGGTGCAGGTGATTGCGCTAAGCTTTTATCTTCTGCTGTTATTCTTGCCGAGACACCTAACTTAACCGCCATGTTTGTGAACCGTTAATGGTTTTGAATCCAAAGGTTTTCAGATGCGTCTCGTGAACGCGAGCAGATGCTGGAAACTCAACTAGAAATGGCTAGGCACCAGCTTGAAGAGGTGAATGCTACATGGACCTAATATATTTATATTTATTTGTTTATTTACTTATCTATTTATTTACAACATCCGTAGGACGCGCTACGAGACAAAAGACATGATTACCTGAATTACCTTTACAGCAGGGGTATAAGCAAAAAAAGTAAGTGATGAAAAGAAGAGTTCAATGCAGTCGCTGAAAATGATAAAAAAAAGAAGAAAGGAAGAGGGGAATGCTCAGCCAGATCTGAGCCCGATTTATGCTGGACAATGGAATGCGTTCACAAAATTGCGAGAAGCATAAAGTCAGAACCGAACATGTTGGAAGTAGTCATTTATCACACTCGCTTCCCATCAATCAGCTCTGATGAGGGGGTGCCATGTTGTTTTATTTTTTATTTGTTTATACCATGAATTACATTTAAATGGAGAGTGCAATCTGCTAGAAATCCCCTACTCTATTGTCTTATCTGCTCTATCCCACTACAACCCGCCTCGCAATACAGATACTTGTTGGGAAGGTTTTGGCGTGTACCAGACCTGTTTTCCCGTTTTCCACCATTTTGGCGTGTGCCAGACCTGTTTTCCACCAATGTTGGAGCGATAAGGCTGTACCATATCGTTTGTATCAGTCGTTTCCACCATTTGTTACCGCTTACCCGCTTAAATAGCTAAAGGAGAACGAGCTGGTTGCGCGCCAAACCCGGCCTCACAGACACGCTCCATGATGCTCAGCGAACGAGCTGTAAGTTCCTGGGATGTTTCTTGGAGTTATCTCAAGTGAAGACATAGATCTAGCACCGGGGTTCGAATATTGGTGGCAATTCGTGGGCTACCCTTTTTTTTCTAACCATTTCCAGCCTTGGTGCTCGAATGCATGTGACGTTGAACCCTCAGCGATTTCACAAGGAAGGGGAGCGGATGATGTGGGATGGCGAAGCGATTGAATGGGGAAGTATGTCCACATTCAAACTCATGACCACATTCAGCCTTGGATACTCGAGTACTTCACCAGAAGCGGGCTGTAGCAATAAATTCAGTAGAATTCTAACTGGCACAATTCGTCTTGGTAGGGTAGGGTATTAAGCGAAGCTAGTTTGCGCTATCTTGTGGAGACCTGTCTTTTTCCAACCTAACCATTCCGCAGCCTAACGCATTTCGGAGATTTCACTAGAGTCTTACCTGTCAATTGACATGAACTAGTGCAGCAAAAGTGGAAAATGACTTTCCTGGGCTGATTAGCGCCTTCTAGCCTCCGTCACCCTTTGACTCTATTGTGTTTCTCTCCCATATTCAGCTTCGCTTTCTCTCCCATAACAGCAAAATAGTTCTCATCCAGATTCGTGCTGATTTACGTCGCAGTCATACGCGGAATGAAGAGATGAATCAGATCTTGAGGCAAAATGCGGAAGACGAAAATCAGAATTCGATTCATGTAGAGCTCGGTCAAGCTGTTGCACGGATACATGAATTGGCAGCTGAGAATCAGCAGCTGCGAGAGGTACGATTAAGTTTCCTAAGCAATAGTCGTTTTCTTTTTTTATGTGTAATGCATTTCAAAAGGGAACTCTCCCATTCGACGCTGCAGCGTCTGGCAGTTGACAAGCTTACGACCGCACTGGGCTCGTTTATTGTTAGGATAATCCGCCATTCCCCCTTGACTTCATTTTTTACTATGTACTCAACGACGTTCTGAACAGTAACTATCGGGTATGCTTCTGACACTCTTTCTACGGTAGTTACGGTAGTCTCTGATCAATCTTTCACCCATCCAACCAGCTCTAGTGAAGATGGAATAATCCTTCCTGTTCTCATTCCTGAAAATATAAAATCCTGAGGCAAAAAGCTGATCGTATAATGAAGCATGTTGAGGAAACGATTTTTGAATCATTTGTGGTCTGACAGGCTATGTAAAAAATGAGCCGGAAGTTATGCGATCGCAGAAGCGCGGCTTAAATCTGTAGGCAGCATGGAAGTGTTCCGAACTTTGTGAAATAAAAGCCAGAGTCTTCGCCGTTGATCAATCCCTTCCTGAGCACGCATTCAACTTCTATTCAGGAACGTACTGGCTTAGTGAATGCTTTGTCGCCTTTACAATGACTTGCGGGGGCCAGAAGGGGTATGTGGCAAGAGAATCGTAATTCGCCGCGCCAGTGGCCGTCGCGTGCGACGTCGCGCCCGCTAATGACGACGATTTTAGGTGGTATTGGTCGAGAATAGACAATGTATGACCAAAAATAGACATAAGTGCCTACCATGTCCTTGTCTACATGAAATTCCAGTGCCGAAGCGGCATTTTGCGATGCTCTAGCCCGTCTCCCGGCGAGAAGATGTATAAGTCAGTATTCTTAAACTACCTGACAAATCTGGTGTCAGATTACGAATCGGAGGGTAGAAGGCTTGGTTAACCTGGGCGGGACTCGACGCGGAATTCGAACGCAGGATAGCGCGAGTTGTGAGCGCGCTGCTTGTCCCCAATTTTGTGTAGTACTTCGTAATAACATGGACGTTGTGTTGAATGGATGATTTCGAAATTTTGGGTTCGCTGGTTGCCTTTGGCATTAATGCCCTCTTCAAGCCTTGAATGGCGAAAGCTCCAACCTTTATCCTGAAACAGTGCCTACAGACATGGGTAAACGCCGTCGTGAGGTTGAGACTAAAGAATAATGCACCAGTGGGCACTTTTAGAGTTGATTGGCCTCTCATTCATTAGTTCAACCACCGCGTCAAAGGGTCCACTCTTCCGCGCCTTTGGTTGATATTGGAAACTTGCACTAGTTGTACTGAAGGTGTCCTTGTGACGAGTTAGTGTTGCCATTCGAGGTTTCAAGATGTAGTTAATGCTGATAGTTTATCAACGTAGAACAAAAACTTAAGAATCTCGAGAATCTCGCTGAGCACAGCATGCTTCTGGTTGTTTAACGGAAGGCGTTGGAAGTTTTTCAATCATATCCGTTGACAAAGAGATCTGGAACTTTTGATATGGTCAGAATGGTGGGATTTCCCTCGTCTTTTCAGAACATTGACCGAATAATGCATGAAAAATCGACACTCGAAGCTTCATTGGCGGAGAAATGCAGCATTAACGGTGTGACACAAAATCCTGAAGCTACACTGCATTTGAATGTTGCTCAAGACCAAGTTTCCTTGCCAAACAAGTAAGTTCTTTCCAGTTGTGTTGTTCTGAAAGCTTGCTTCCACTCTATTAACGGACCTATATCATATAAGAGACAGTCGTGTCTGTTTTTAGTTCGAAGTCTGTGGGCAGTGAGGAATGGGCTCGGTTTGAGTTGGAAAAACGCTTCGCACAGGCGATGTATAGTAATGCTGAACTTCGCGAAACACTAGACACATTGGAGCATATCAATATGCAGCTTCAGGTTTGATTCCGGATTTGTTGAGGTTCATGATTCTTACAAGGGAGGTCGTTCAGGGCGTGGTGCGCTTTTCGAAAACGGTTTTTTGCATATTGTAGGGGCTCATGCAAGGACCTGAAAAGTGTGCTTCATTTTCGCTGCGCGCTTCCAGGAAAGGTAAAAAACGAGTGAAAAGAAATCTTTGGAATCTGCTTCGTTCTGGGCCTCTATACGGCGTAGGTCACTTGCAACTTTGACCAGTTGCTGAGTGGGGGTCCTTATAAAGGGGCTATTTGAATCGAAAAATCGCCGCAAATGAGCTTCCA
>MU912190.1:0-17385 GCA_036418165.1 Cooperia oncophora | reverse complement strand
GTGACTGTCAGGGAGCGATTTTGTTTATGGTGTTCTTGAGGACTTCGTGCTTTTTTTTCTTCTTTGGGGAATTACTTATCAGCTACGGTTTCATAACTGAAGGAGATTATCCATGACACTTTTATCGCGGGAACAGTCTTTAACTTGTTGCATACCCTGTCATAGCCCGCTTCAGTCCGCATTCTGAGAATAGCGATCGTTCGTACACTCGTAGTGAACGTAAGGGACACGTGCGTGGTAGTAAGCGACTGGAATACAGACGTCGTGTGAAGGTCCTATAGGTATCCCTTTGCTGCGTTCATACCTTGCGAGGGGGGGGGGGGGAAATGGTAGAATCAGAAAATTTGATGCGCTGAGCAGTCGCTCTTGCAAAACATTTGCTCGCCAATCTTCTTATTCTCCCAAAAAAGCCAAATCACTACCGAGGGTGTTCCTGGTTGCGAGCGCACTCCCACACCACCTTATATTACCGATTCTCCTATTCTCCCATCGCAAGGTACGAACGCATTCTCAGTGGTGACTCACTGCCTTTGTGTTTTGAATAAAAAGTTCTCATAGTGCTTGCTCTGCTTCAACCATTCATTCTGTCTTTTTAAATCTACTGTCATGGAACACCCTGTACTGTATAGTATGAGCAACAAACTCACACGAAGGTCAGCTGCAGCGGGACAAGCATGCTTCCACTTGAAAATGTGTTTTACCGTCTTTTATAGTGACAGCGATCGTTTTCTAGGCCCGAATTATGTGCAATTTTCAGGGCGGAATACGGTATTTATTACATGTTGCAACTCGACGTGATACGAACGCGCCTCCAATTGAGGTAATTTTTTGTCCAGCTATACTTTCAGTTTTTTTTTGGTTATGTAAATAACTTAGGTGTTTCAAATCCCTCCACTGTGCCTATCTCTTCTCTTCCTTCCGAATATTTAGCTTACGAACTTGTTTTAATATAATAAGTGCTGTTTCACGACGCAGTGCGCGTTCCGAAAGTTATCACAAGAATGCTGAGTTATGGGCAAAAGTCTGACCCAGGCGGGAGTCGAACCCGCACTTCTCGCTTTGCGCTGTCCATTGAGCTGAGAAGGCAACAGCGGCCCTGGTGGCGTAGTTAAACGTGTGAATGCTGTAAGGCTACGGCATAAAGCCGTTGAGCTGAGAGGTTGATAGCGGCCCTGGTGGCGCTATAGCGCACTCGCCCGGAAAGCGTGAGGTGCTGTTCTACTATCGCCCGGGTCAGACTTTTGCACTTAACTCAGCATTATTGTGAATTAGCTTTATTCTCAATAGAAAGGTTTGCCTTCTATCAGATGCTTTTGATGATCATGTAAAGATTATGACGCTTTGATTCTTTACTATTATGGATCTGGTAACTGGTATACGAGCACCAGTGCACGCCATATGTTGTGGTCTCCATAAGGAGGGGCATCTTCTTCTGTCGTCTTTTGACTGCGAGATGAGGGGAAAAATTTCTTCGTCATTATGGTGTGCTATGAGCAGTTACATTCTTTTGGCGGACTGCTTCAGAATTTTCGCCGAGGAAAGGTTGATCGTTACGAACTCAGATCATTTTCACTTATCCTGCAGTTTTTATGACAGCTGATCTTCTGGCTATGCCTTTGACTTCCTTATTCCATTAATCTTAATTAACAGTTCGAATTGTGATTAGATCCGCATAGCTGGTTTCATGGCCGAAAAGTTTTAGAAAAATCTCATTGTTCAGTTCAGGTTATTCCGAATAATATTCGAGAAATGCACATACAGCGAGTTGCGTCAGGTCGTGCCTCGTTTTCCTTCAATAATCCTTCAATTAGTGTATTTATAATGAAGGTTGGATTACTTTTTGTTGTGGATAAGGAATGTCGCAAGTGTTCTTTTTTCTGTAGAGTAACCCAGCGCACCTGCAGCGATTTGTTCGGAATCTTCAGGACATTCTAAAGGGTGATGATGTTTCATTGAAGTCTTTAGACAAGGTGAGTTATACATGAATTCACCATCCTTAAGACTTCAATTGCGAGTGTTAAGGTGAAAACGACGGACTTCAAAGTTCAACCAAAGAAGTTGTGCATCACAAAGAAAGAGGATTTAAGAGGAGTTGTTTATCCATCGTCCCTAGAGAGCTTAGAGTTGATTTCACTAGGTAAGCTTTGAAATCGACATTCATTGCTGCTATCACACATGTACCGTTTCTTAGGCAGGTCATGAAAGAATAATGAATGTTAGCGTAAAGTGCCGTTCCCATCGAAAAGTAATTAGTCTTTTTGAGAAAGAGTGTGAAAGATTGATTCTTGAAATAGCACCTGTTTTATAGGTATGGATAGCGTCGATAGTCGCTGGTTTTCCTTGCCAACGCTTTACCAATTGGATCTGTCACGAAATCGTCTGGGACAGGCATCGAATTTCGTGAAAATGAAGCTGATTTCGCGACTAAATAACTTGCGTGTTCTTTCCTTAGAAGATAATCAAATAGAAACATTGCCGGTGAGTTCTTTTATAGACTTTATTGTTGATCGGAGCTGGCCTAGTCAAATCATGGACCGGCTCTCAGAGCGCGTTCATGCTTCACGATCGCGCCATCGGCAAAGAATGAACGCGCTCTTGCTTAGGTCAACCATTTCTACGACTCTTGTGGATGGAATTAGCAGCAGAGTTAGCTGAAATGGTAATAACAGTGGCTTATGTATCGGTTGGCTCCCATAAGTTACTGCCAAGACCTATTGCATTCATCAGGCCCCCGTTTCTGAATGAAGGTAGACTGCGCGACCCATTTTGATTAACGCCGATTGCCTTATCCCTAACCTCTTTAAGTAATGCTGAGGCAGCGCAAAACAGGTGTCAATATGTAGAATACAGGCTTACTGGATCCGCTGCTTGTCCTGCCCCGGCGCGGCTACAGCGTGTGAGATTTTGGGTAAAAAGCTTTCGTTGATAAAAAAATTTGCTTAGAAAATCAGCAGTATAGTGGGCACGTCTATCTGCAGCTGGCAGGCGCTGTTACGTCTTACTGGGGAGTCTAAAGGTTGGCTGAATTTGTATTCAGGCTGGGAAATACTAGCGGGGGTCGCATTTCGTCGCTGGAGGAATTGGAAAGACGTATTTGGGTTTCGAAATTTTTCATACGGTAATTTTCTGATATGGCTTTCCTGTTTCACGCGTGCAGTCCACAACATTGGAAGGACCAGAGGGGCTCGTATTCGCTCGTCGCTTTGAGGGAAAGGTCGTATCTGTCTTCAAGGGTTTTTCTCCGGTTGTTGACCTCTCGCGTTTTCTTCCTCGTTTCTTATGTGCTATATATTAGGTTGTCCGGAAAGTTCTCAGCGTTTTGGGTGTTTCACTTTAAACGATCGTAACTTTTTTAATACTCATCGGATTTAATCGAAATAAGCACCATTCGAATCAACACACATTTGCCAATGTGACAGCAGTCAGAGAATCCCATCAAAGTAAAAAACTGGGTGGTCGAAAATTCACGAAATCCACTAAGGCTTTTTTGCCTGGTCCTGATTGATGAAGTATTTTCCAGCAAGGGAGTTCTGAAAATGTTAGAAAAGGTGATAGTCGGTTGGCGAAAGGTCTGAAGAATATGGCGGTTGAGGTAGAACTTCAACCCCCAATTCGTTCAATTTATGGATAGTGATTTGTGAAACGTGTGGGCGGGCGTTGTCATGCAAAAGAATCGGACCCTTTCTTTGATAAGTGTTGGCTGCATCTGACAAAATTTTCGGTACAATTCGTCGATTTCTTCACAGTAGGGTTCTGCTGTGATGGTTTGGCCTGGTGATAAAAAGTTATAGTGGATCACACCAGCCGATGACCACCAAGCCGTGACCAGAATCTTTTTTTCGTGAGGGTTCGGCTTTGAAAATTACCTCGGTGGTTCGTCGAAAATCCAGACCACTGTCCGGAACGTCTCCTGTTATCATACATGACCCATTTTTCATCACAGGTGACAATTCGGTCCAAAAACAGGTCGTTTCTGCTGCGCAAAAGCAATGCAGAAGGAACCTCGAGACGTGCCGATTCCTGCCGGTCACTCCGATTGTGGGGCACCCAATTGTCGAGTTTTTTCACCTTTCCAATGCGTTCCGAACGCATTCTTTTGCAAACAGTGGTTTTGCCCAACGCCTAAGCTCTTCTGCTATCTCTCGAACTGTTTGGGATGGGTCAGCCTCCAAAATCCCCCTAAAATCCTCGTCAGATATTGCTTTAGGTCGACCGCTATGAGGTTCATCTTCAAGGCTGAAATCTCCAGAACGAAATTTGTTGAGCCATTGCCGCACAGTGCTTTCTCTAGCACTATTGGGCCCCCACACCTGGTTAATTTGTTGAGCTGTTTTCGATTGCGGATTGCCCCAATTTATAGTCGAAGAAAAAATCGTCCGAAGTGCTCTTTTCACATGCTTGGAAAAAATCTTGAAAAAAGGGGGTTTATCAAGCAATGGTGAACGGCAATTATACCATCAGATAGCGCAAGAAATTCTCTACAGGATGGCACTGTAAAAAGCAAGGCCCAAATGAGTTTGTTAATACGCAAGTGAATGTAGCACATAAATAGGTGCACAAACGCCGAGAACTTTCCGGACAAACAATATCTCTTCCACACTCTCACTCATGAATTATTCTTCAGGCACCGTTCTCGGTGCTCAGTGCGACTTCTCTCAGCCTAGAAATTCAATTCGTGACCTAGATTATTACTTCCCTCACAGAAGATGCTAGCATGAGGGGGTCGTTACACTGGAGAAAATTGGAAGGGGGATGGTATTTTGGCTCTTTTTGTGTTGCAGATTAAGTACAGAACATGTCATAGTATCCGTGAAACTATAAAAAAAGATGAAGCTCTAAACGCTGATCAATACTTCTAGGAATGCGTCACGTATTCTGCTTCCATCATTCTAATTCCATTCAGAGTTGTTGCCTTTTGATATGACTTGATCCACAGAGTGATTTTGAGGGGCAGCCGATGTACAGTTCAGTACTTTAACTGTACCAGACAGGATTGATATGCGTCGACCCTAACCGATGACGAAGGGTTGGCAGTCTTGCCGGGCCTGGACGACGGCCTATCCGAGATTGGACACCCGTGTCATGTTTACTGCTAGCAGGACGGTGTTTTTCTGATTGAGAGAAGCATTTTGCATTTCCGCTAGTTGCATCTGCTGGTTCTTGTCAATTAACGGGTTACTTTTGGGTGAGACCTGTAAAATCCTGTGAAATGGTGGGAATGATCCGCTCTGCTTGCGGGTTTTACAGGATTTCACAGGGTGGCCTGAACTAGTTTCACTGAATACCCCCATCAAGCCGAACTGCGCTGGTAAAAAAAAGTCTGCCACTATACCGCTTCTGCCCAGTGCAGCAGTTATTATCCTCATTCGATTTTGAAAGTTCTGACGTAAAAAATTTCAGCCGCTCTTTTCTCGAATCGCTTCCACATTCACTTCAAGTCTTGAGTTTGGCTGTAAATCGTCTGAAGTCTCTACCCAAATCCATAGTAAAAGTGAGACATCTCCAAACGCTTGTGCTGAGCTTTAATGAGTTGACTGCCCTACCAAGAGATGTGAGTATTTGACGAATTTCGGACTACTTTGTTTTGATGATAGTGTTCAAATCCGTTTATTTCAGATATCTGATATGCGACTTAGGAATTTATTTGTTGACAATAACCGTATTACTTTCTTGCCTCATGATCTCAAAAGCCAAAAATTCGACAGGTTCGACTGTGATAATAATCCATTAGTAATTCCGTGAGTTGGTCTAAATTTCCTTTCATTTCTTTTACATTAGCTCTTGGTCAATGCTTTTCGGACTTTTTTATACCTTTACCATTATAGATTACCTCCTCCAGAGAAGGCTTCCATTGCTTCACTTTGTGCACTGGCATTCGCATCAGTACGACGTTTTTCGTAAGTATTGAGCTTTTGCCTCCCATTTTTCTCGTATTCGCTACGAATGAAGGGGCGTGTCAGGCACGATTTGACACGAGTTTGGGGCGGCGCTGAACTCGTTCTCCTTCTGTTGTCGAACCGGGTAAGCGACAGCAGTTGGTGAAAAACGACTGATACGATGTGATACGGTGTCGCCTTCTCGTTCAACAACTGGTGAAAAACGGGTTGAGCGCCGCGCCAAGTCCGTCCCACCTAACACCCCGTTCATCCACAGCGAAGAAGACTGTACTTTTAACTTCAAAACGATGGAACTGAACAGTGTGGATATGTATAATCAGGCGACGTCAACCACAATTTCGCTTTCGCTATCTCCATCTTTGAGTTCTTGCGTTCCCTACCGTAGCTGATGGAGCTGTGGCGCGATTATGTCCGTTATGCCTTAGGCGCGCGGATTCAAGTGCTTACTCTTCTCAACCTGAGGCTAGGGGCTTAAAAAGACCACTCAGCCACAGTGTCGCGTCGGTGTTATCGTCGTAAAATGAAAGGAACAATCTGTATGTTTCAGGTTGCCGGAAAATGTACTTCCATGGGATTTGAGGATGATTGCAGATAGACTGAGCGTAAAAGTGCTCTAAGTGTCGTCAGGTAATTTTCCTCTGCTTTGCTTAAGAAGACCAACATACGTTATGTTGCATAGCTGTGTTATTTGGCTCGAAAAGTACTTATATGGAGCGGCCCCGGTGGCGCAATGGATTGTGCACTTGTCTGGTCAGCGGGAGAGCGGGTTCGAGTTCCCCTGAGGTTTCACTCTTGCCCATATCTCAGCACTCATGTGCTTCGGAGGAGTGCTGCACCGTTAAACAACAGCCATCTGAAACAAGTTACCAATATGTTGAGGGTGCTCTCTTTTCTTGAATCCGAAATAGAAAAAACTGCCATTGCGCTCTCCTTTGCGCGCCTCTACCCTTTGCCGTTTCAGAAAAAAAAGACGCGCTAAGGAAGAGAGGCAACAGTAGGTCTGACCCTGCCCATACAACCAACATAGACTGGGTTTTAAAGTGATGTCGTTCATGAAAGTCTCTTGATTTTCCATTCCTGCGCATTGGTGCTTCGTATCTCAAGCCGGGAATAGAATAATAATTGTTATACAGTGAAAATTTCTCTTATTAATTAGTGTATGAGAATATCCGAAGTTTCATTGTTCTACTAGTTTTTCAGTGGACCGCGTCTCCGATGATATCCTCGTGCTATATTTATGAACGAATTGATTTCGCGATGGAAACGGATCGGATACATTTGGTTACGATGCATTGTCTGGCTTGTGAAAAATGTGTTGTTCGAGTAGGAGAGGAAATAGTCAGACCCCTTTTATAAGACCCCATTTCACTCAATCCGGTGATGGCTAAATTATCATTTTTCACTGCAATGCTACATGGGTTGGTAAAGGTTTACTCCGCATAATTTAATAGCTTTTTGTATGAAATCTTAAAATAGTGCTGTCCCGGAGCCTCATTGCAATCTGAATGTTGAACACATAAAAGAGGCGCCAAAATTTATTGCGAAAGACTCAAAAGATTCAAAAGAATCCAAAAGTTTTCACAAAAATTTTTTATTGTTTATACTCCTTCTTCTTCGAATATTTCGGTGCCTAGCACCTTCTTCAGCGATCTGGTCTGCTGCCTCCAGTATCCGCCAATATGCCGCTGCTCCTTGCGAACGCCGCGCCTTCTAGTGGTGACTCGCAAGGAGCAGCGGCGGCATACTGGCGGATACGTGAGGCAAGCAGACCACATTGCTGAAGAGGTGGCTAGGCACCGAAATATTCGAAGAGAGGAGTATAACAATAAAAAAAAATTTTGTGAAAACTTTTGGATTCTTTTGAATCTTTTGAGTCTTTTGCAATAAATTTTGGCGCCTCTTTTATGTGAAGTTTTAGTTTAATTTTTCCTGTTATCACGTTTGTAGCCCATAAACTGCCTTCGCATTGCTTTCGATTGCCTCGATGATCACGGTGTGATCCATTTTCATCAGCTGATATGACGGTTCTAACGGTTTAAAAATTGTTGCTTTCTGAAGAAGTTAATGTTGAAACGAACAGAGATTTCTTTTAGGCGACCTTTTGAAGAATCTGTAAGTATACAACTTGTATTTAATCTTTCATTTATACGATCTTTCACTTACGAAGTGTAATCCTTTGAAGTTGTTTATACTGTGCATTAATTCGCCTTTAACTTATTTGGTGGCTTTTTTACGCAAAGGGAGCAGGTCAAAAGCATTTCATTGTCTGTTGAAGGATGGATATAAGTATAAACGTTTACATATGTATACAAAGTCTACGTTTTCAAAAAAAATGTGTTCCTGCCACAACCTATACGTGTACCGTTTAAGTGCGTTCCGATCTCATTGAATGAGTGTGGAAAGGTTTGTAGGTATCATTGGTAGGGCCTGTAGGGAGTGATAACTGAGCATTGCCTTCGAGCATTTTCAGTAGCAATTTTCCGTGATCTCCTTAGTGAAATACGACCCACTAGAATCTCCCTCCACTACTACAGCTATACCTCCTCGTTCAACACCCTATTTCTACCTCTAAACTCCAAACCAATCTGAACCTTTCCCTCGAAGGAAACTGCTGTCGAGCTCAGACGGAGGTGGGGGGGGGAGTAGAAGGAGCATAAACGGGAGAATACAAGTGAGGTCAGCAGCCCAACAGCGTCAGTTTCACATGGTACGACCCCTATCTGCTTTCCCTGCGGCCAGTTCGACCCCCGCGGAGTTCTCATTGTAACATCGTGCCCTGGCTGAACTGTATACGGAACATTGGTATCCATGAGGACTGTTCCATTTCATAATACCTGACTGCAATTAACTGAGCAACAGATTGCTCCGAAAGGCAACTTGTCTGAGGCAGCAAAGCAATGGCAGGTTTACTGAATGATTCAACCGCTATAGAAGGCGTTAATTGAAAGAAATTGGTTACAAACGCAGTCCAGATGAAAAGCTACTCTAACAACCACGTCTATTGCTCGTCATCAAACCTAAAAAACGCAAGCATTTACCGATCCAGCATGTCAGTTAGTACTCACTGCGGACAGGATACGGCCAAGGCGAGAGATGAATTCGGCATGGTGCCAAACCCGGAATTCTGGCAACCAAAGATTGCTCGACTTAATCTAACCAACTTTCGATGGTATGCACGCTCATCGAAGACAAAAAGGACAGAGACAGCATCGTACACAGGATGACCACCCATCACTACTTGCCTGACCGACCCAAACCGTCACGCAGCGATACATAGAGATATAATTTGATTCCTTTTTTCAGGGAAAGCTTGTCAAAAAGAGTGACAGCGAACGGGGAGAAGTTTTATGCCACCAGACGATACTATGCTCACCCTTTTCTACATTATTCTATCTTAAAGGTTGACCGTCAGCGCAAGCACGGCCCACCAATTCTCCAGGCAATTCCAATAAGCATCTTCTTGCATTGAAAGGTCATTGTATACTTCGTGATATGGGGGGTCCCATACCTGTGCAAGCAAAATAAACATCTTGCCTGTACAAGATTGGCTGCTTTTGTGGCAGTGCGGGAAGTCACTCTTCGGAGTGTATGGGTGTCCACCTGCTGTCCAGATCAGAAAGACAACATGAAACGCGAATCACCGATCGGTCCGTGAGGCTAGAGATACTACTCACCTGATATTCTCCTTATCCGGCTCCAGGTTTTATAAGTAAGATTCTAGTTTTGTTTTCCTTCTGAATTCGCGGCAACCGCTTTTAGAGCATGAAAATCACTGAGTAGAGAAGGAACGGAGGTAATTCAAACGGGCGGCGGGGACAGTCAACTATTTGTATGCTTACGTAACTTAAAAACATCTATGGTATAAAATACGATAACCCAATGAAAGCTTTACTGATACAAGATGTCGCGCCGATGACGATCTGCCGATGTTAACTTGCTGGCTCGATCGAAGCTGCAAAAGATCTATTAGAAACACACAACTCACGGTTGACAAAAAACATTATGATCCGATAACAAAGGATGTCAGCACTTCACGAAATAAGGACTTAACGTAGCGAGATGAAATTCCTCGAAAGGCGCGTAAGTGTTGCATTCAACACGGCGTCATCCTTTTTTGGACACGTTCTTCAGATTGTTTATAATATCTGTAGCTACCAGGTATGATAATACCCATAAGGAACTACAAGATTTCTGTTGAACTATATTCTGAAAATATCTGGAGACGAGATATTTTGAGTTTCTCTCAGTGGAAATCATCCCGTGAGGATACCTCTCTCTACAATTATTACAAATGATTAGTTATATACGAGCCTTGATTTAGTACATTTCTAGAAGAATCGAGTTAGGAAAAGACAACATGGGAGGAAATAATAACATAGAAACAGCAATTTAGTGACTCAATTTCAGCAGAATAATTGTGTTCCGAGATTTGGACGATTTCCATGAGAACACAAAAATGTAATCAAGCCTGACATCATTTCCCAACACATTATTCATACAATTACTTGAAATACCAGAACGAGGGCGTGAGTATAACGATACTGCCATTTCCATTACTACAGTTCAGCGTAATTATTCACAACATCATTCATCGATTTGATCACGATAATGACAACCAATAATCATACTAAGCGCAGAAGCGGACAGGTACTCACCCAGAGCGCTAGAATTCAACATCTGCGACTTCAAAACGATCGAAAAAATGGCCCCAATAACTTGGACGCCTCCTCAAAATTAAAAACTCCGCCTATTTACAATGTTCAATTGCGAAACTCAAAGTCGATCAAAGCTGAATCTCTTTAGACAGCAAAAAAAAGAGAGCGAAGGAATAAAGCAGAAGAAAACAAAGACCTCCGTAAGCAACCCTAAAGTAAGAACCGAGCAGGTCCTGGTAGACCTCACTAAAGGAAGTTACAGGGAACATGCGCGATTTCATGCTAGACGAAGCGATCGCTGATGTCTAGTGTTACTTGAAGCCTTCCAATTGTGTCCAATTCACATTATTCATGCGATAATTTGACAAAACAGTATATGATTTCTAGAAGGATGACAATGAAACATACGGTGAGATATCGTTGCAAAGAGCAGGCGATACGTGGGATGAGTTTTATCAGACATGTTAGCAGTCGTGACAGACCTTGACAGAAGACTCTTCCCAATCGTAATGCAGAATGAGGAAAACAGGAATTGCAGGGATAGATGATACCGACTTCGCAACAAGAATCCAGAAATAGTTATAAAGACATAGTTCAGTGGGAAACCGCAAGATCATTCATATCCCTCACATCCGTGGTGACAGTCCATTAGATACACCTTCCATGTTTCAGCCTATTTATAAGGAACGCGAGGGAAAACAACAAAAAAAGGGGGGTCGTATCAGTGGATAAGTGGTTATGGGTGCCCGCATGTATGACAATCGTGGGAGGGGCTTTCTCCACAGCAAGTGTACAACTCTAACTCAAGAAAGTTTGAGCATCTACGCATTCGTCCCTCGTTTGCCTAATGGAGCAATTGCTGCAAATCTCTTCCAGTTTCGGCCGCTTATAACCTTGGGGCATGATGCCACACCTGTGAGCACTTGTCAGCATCCTGTGTACATGTGGATGCCGGACAGCCTTGTCGACTCACTATAAGCCTTGGTATCACCATACGAGCTCTTGTGAACTCTTGCCAAACTTCTCAGAAAAGCTGGTCAAAATTTGGAAAAAAAATGGAGAAAAACGCCTTCCAGTGACACTAGTTTTCACCATGCTTGACAGGAGATTATGGGATTCTTGACAGAAATTTACTGATTTGCAGTGTAAGACACGACTGTGACATGACAAGAAAGACAAACAAGCAAACCCTCATGCATTGACAAGCGCTTACACTTATGGCACCCCCTCCCCCTGGCAAAGTTATCAGCGTCCCCATTTTCTTTTTTACCCCATGTTATAGTTTAGTCCAGTGTAAGTGTGTGCGTTTGTTGCCTGACTACTCAGATATCATTTTTTCAATGTTCTACTTATTTTTTTGTCGCGGATATATAATATACCCAATTAATTGTAATTTTCTTCTCTTCATTAAACGGTGGTGTTTCAACTGTCCATTGAAGGCGGCATTCTTTCTCATTACATAACATCAGCTAGGTTCAGGTTAAAATCATATCTCGCTCGGCAAAAGGCATTTGTATGGACTGGTTGACTGGGAGCTCTCGAAATATCTTCGAGCAAGCCGATACTTACTTGAACGTGAGATTTGTTTAGTTTCTGTATTTCAGCATGTTCTTGCTCAACATGCTCTATTGCATATTCGTGCTGTCAATATTTTCTTTTCAGAACTGTATTTCAGATGGCCGCACTCTTTCAAAAGAATTTCTGTCCACCGGAGGTTGTATTTGAATTTGTCGCTGGCGTTCCTGACGCGATGGCATCAAAGTTGCGGTCTATAGGGGTAACCGTAATAGGAGAAGAAGTGAGCTGTATCTTCGCTTTTTATTTTGAAACCTCATCAAATTGTGATTTATTTGTGTGCTCCCAGTGTATTGCTAATATGGTCCGCGTACGGCCGCAGCGCGGCGGGTCAGCATGACTGGTGGTGGTTGCTGTGAAGGAAAATGATATACAATTCAGGTTCCAATTGACACAATCACTAAAGTCCCTGAAGATTTCATGGAAATGCTGATGAATGACGTAGAAGAGAACGATCGGGTGCCTATAAATGGCTCTGAGCCGTCCCACCCACCGCCTGTCAATCTGGATGTATCGGCTGTGTTCGTCCTGATCTCAAATATGACTCATGAAAATGGCACGAATCACGTGTAAGTTGCTGTTTCCATTAGACAAAGCTTTTCATGCTTAGTTTTCGTACAGTTTGCCTTTAACGGTTTTCCTGCTCTTGAAGCAAAATGACCTGGTCCAAGGATGGTCCTTGCAATGTCCGAGGCGAATGGGTCCGCAGCTGCAGTAGCGTGCCACTTTCTCCGGTAAAAGTGCTCGGGGTCGGGGCCTGAGGATATTAGTATCCGAAAACCTTTCCGTACTCCGTCCGCGCTGTCCTCGAGGTGCAGCGCTTGAGTCGGTACCAAGGTCCCGCAGAGAAACACTCACTTCGCGGCAGGTAACAACCAGTAGCGGGAAGGGCAGGCAGGTAACGTTTTGGCTATAGTTAAGCGTGGGGCCCGTGCGGCAGCGGAGGCGGAGTTGGTAGACTGCTTTTAGGTATCACTATCCTTTAGATCCGTTCATGTGCACTTCTGACCGGAGAAATTGGCACGCCAGTGCAGCTGGGACCCATTCAGCCCAAACACGGCGAAGACCAGGATCCATGGGAGTAACTGTACAGTTGTCTCCAAAAAGAGCTGTGGAGTGGGAATGTTCCCAGGGTCTCGCAAACTGCTGGTTTTCGAAATATAGAAACACTGTCAAGTCCATAAAACCTGGAGGCCTCTCGATCGTGTGGGGCTGAGGGACACTTGCACCATTGTGCCTTCGTCATCGGTATAGGCCTTTTCCGTCATACTAGGAGGGACCTACCAATAAGGAGGGAGCATTGGTCCAACTAACTCCGCTCATAAGCTCTATGTGTAACGTGTTTCCAAGAACAAGAATTTTGTCTCCCTTGCCATTTGCCTCTGTCCCAGCTCGATACCGGTCGCAGAAAACTGTTCTATCATCACTATCATATCCACACTTTTCTTAGTCAGGTATGCTACCGAGTGGCAACCGACATAAAACTCAACTTATTTTTTGTAGGTTTGACAGCGTCTTACTATCTCAACAGGCAGAGATGGAACGAAAAAATCCCGCTAGGAAACAATTATTGAGCCAGATTGAAGGTTTGCATCTTTCATGTTCTATTATTGCTTATGGTTTCCTCTAGGTTGATTCCCAAAAGCAATCGTTCGGTTTGGCTTGTGCCAATTTTGTGTCAAATAAACGCATGGAGATGATGGTCAAAGACTTCCCCTCTGGTCGTATGGGCGGAGTCAGGCTTGCTGTTGTGCCTTGTATACCCCTCCATCGTCTTATCATCAGGATGAGGTGGATCCCTGATTAAGGCATTAGTAGGCCTGACTCTGCGCACACGGGTATTCGATTGTCGGAGGCAAAGCTTGCCGAAGATGTGAACCGACGCTGAGATAGATGGGCCACAGAACCCAGATCTGTGTGACAGCATAGCATTATGCTGTATAAATGAAGAATGTGCCTAATCTTCTGACTTCCAGGCAGAGAGTGGATTATCTGTCGTACGGCCTACGATTCCGTGCGGGATATTCTTAGCACGGTAGGAGGAGAGTCCGAAAAGAAACGAATGGAAGAATTGTTCTCGCATGTACGGTTAGTAGAAGATGCGGTCTCGGAGAAAACCACCACACTGAAGCCCTCGGATCGGATTAACCAACGAAGTTTGGTATGTGGTTACTTGTTAATAATAGATAACGGAAAATGGTTCATTCGGCGCAGTTCGGCTTAGTGGGGACATCAACTGGTTGTACAGATCACCTCACGAAGACCGTGATTTCTTATAACTTGAGTAGCTCTGCATCACTCCCAGCTTGACAAGGCTTTATATCCTCACCATAATGAGACCTATTTGTTAGCATGAACTAACAAAAGGAACTAGCTATAGTGCAAAATGCCCCCCCCCCCTCTCCTTCCTAACAGCGCTGGTTCTTTGCATATCAGAGAAGGCCAAAAGGGAATCGTACATGGTGTACATTATTGGAAGGAAAGCCGTATGAATAGATGACGCATTCAACTGAGAGGAGGGGGGAGGGGAGGGTGGGAGGAGGATCTAGAGAGAAATCAGCATTCGTGGTCGTGACAGTTTAGTTGTGGCGAACAGAACATAATCGTCCAAGGCTACGCAATGTTGTGACTGCAACGAGGTGGGTCTTCGAGTCCAGCCTAGTGTCAGGACCTTTTCCCGTGGCTCAGCACTTTTCTGTGATACATTCTGCTTCGACTGCAGAATGCATCCCAATATGATGCATATTTTTGCCAGTTTTCTTTCGGTAGAGCAGTAAAGGTCTTAATATATATAACTTCAACATAAGTGTTCTATTTCAGGTAATCTTTGGCTCAGGCGACTACTACCGAGCTGTCACTGCAACGGCAAATAAGCATTTTGTGTCTTCCGCGTATCATCAGGTATTCGTTAGATTAAGGAATCAACAACATTTCCTAAATGTATACAACTTTTCCTTACTGCTGGAACTTGCTCACAGTCTTGCTCGTTGCGGATGAAGGGGCGTGCCAGGCGAGATGGTTTGGCGCGGCGCCAGCCAGTTTCCCACCAATCACAGTCAGCTGCCAAGTCCCACAATTGCTGGTACTGTTGGTGCCGCGCAACCCTTTCACTACCAGTTGTTGAAGCGGCTAGACGACAACAGTTGGTGAAAAATGGCCGATACGAATGACAGGACACAGTCTTGTAGCTTAATTTTCTCAGGAACTGCGGATACCAGTTTCGTGTCAGACCAAGATATGTTCTGGGCAGGTCAAACTGTCTCAGCATCCTTTATTGGACAAGACTGTTCTCTGGACAAGTTTCTTTAGAAATTAGCCCGAATTTCAGTAAAATAGGGTCACAAAGCCTTATGTACATTATTCTAATTCTTCCTAGGGAATGTGTCTTTCGATGTTATTACTTCCATGAATCGACTGGGCCCGCAGCTGGAACAAAAGAGAACTTGCCAGGTACTGATCACTCAAATTGAAATAGATTGTGACAGACAGTGCCATTTTCAGATGGAAAATTCACCTGATGATAGCACGGAAAATTTCTGTACTTTCTAACTACTCTCAACAATAGTATATCATTGCAAATTTTTTTGCATTTTTTTGGGATTTTCAATACTATATACACTTTGGTCAAGATGCAAAGTAGCAATAATTGCCCTTCTATGTGCAGTTTCTCGCCAAAAGTGATAAATTTCTAACGGTTATATGAAAGTTGTATTTTAGAAAATGTGTTGCCAGATATTACGCTCTGAAAGGTGCTTCCTTTTCGAAATACTCTTGAAAATATGTAGCCTAGTGTATTCTTTAGTTATTTCCTTTCTTTATAGTTCCATGTAGGTTTTAGTGGATATATCCGTGACAGACTTGAAGGCTCCTTCGCTGATGGGTGCACAATTGGAGGCAAAAGGTTTGGAGTGCGGCGGTTTGGAGAAAACGATTCTATTAGGAGGGCCAAAGGTGAGATGTGAACTATTAATATTGAGATGTTAAATCAACGGTGCTGTCCACAGGGTGCACGATTTATGAAGGGAAAATTCCTGCAGAATAACCCCCTCACAGTTTCATCCTCTGGTGCGACCCTCCCGTCCTTGCCCATTCACTATCCTACCTATCTCTCTGAATTCTCCCAAAATTCGCCTAGTTTCTTACCACTTCTTCAGAGTTTTTCAAAAAAAATTTTTTCTTTTAAAAACTGCCATCGAGAAAGGGTGCGGGGGAGGGGTGGAGGGGAGAAACGTAGTGATCCCTTCCTGTCTATGTTCAGCATTGCAAAGCGCAGGTAACCAGGGCGTTGAAGCGTTCCAGTTCCTTCAACTCCTTTCACACCCTTATCGATCCTTCCTAAGGTGCACAATCCCTGCGTTTTCAGTGCGTATCCAGTTCATGCAAGGGGAACCGTTCAGCGTTCAAAGACTCATCGACGTTGTTCATGGGCGGAATCAGATTGCCATTGTGCCTTTTCCATTGGCCCGCCTTCCTAACACTCCAAAGAGGAGAGGTGTGCCTAGGAGGCGTAAGTATGCAGTAAAAAGGAGTATTTGTGGACTATACTGAGCCTGGTAGAGAATGGACCGGATCCGGCGATCTTTCAAAGAGCTGAGAGAGTCCATGGGTTAAGGGCGTGCATGAACTGGATACGGATCTGATGACGGTTAGGCTGTGACCCGTGAATGGTGACAGTGAGTGCAGCCAGTCCGCGCTCCTTGCAGCCTTATGTCGTATTATCTTCTCTTCAGCCATACTTAATGTAATCTTCAGTACACATGGACCCTTACTTTAGGTTCCTCCAATGAAACTTCTGAATTCGAGCCTGTCTATATAAACTTAAGTGTGTAGCGCCCAGTTATGACATCTGTAACCATCTTATCAATTCAAAAACACGTTCCACGAAGATAGGATGAGCGGAGACTCATGTACCAAACCATCCTCGTTCGTGCGCCTTCTGTTCAGAATGCTAGGGACTAGGGACGCGTTGATGAGGAATGCTCAGTGGTTGTGGGTCTCCACCTATGTCTGCTCCTCTGATCATTGGAGAATCACTCTGATCGAAGTACAGTTCCTAATTATTAAGGTTGTGGATTACTGTAATAATGGGCAAAGGAGCACCAACCCAACGAGCACGAGTGATCGACTGCCGTCAAGATGCTGTCAGAGCAGTGAGATACAACGGTAGTGGTCGCTGTTATGAATTTTTGATATATTTCCTGTACATCTTCCCATTCGTGGGTTTGACGACCATGCAAGGGTTGCGAAACTTGCAAGCA
>MU912189.1:6196-31971 GCA_036418165.1 Cooperia oncophora | reverse complement strand
CGGGTTTTCCCACCCCCTATATATATATATATATATATATATATATATATATATATATATATATATATATATATATATATATATATATATATATATATATATATATATATATATATATATATATATATATATATATATATATATATATATAGGTTGTCCGGAAAGGAATGCGCGTTGAATTTTTTGAACTTGTCCATTTTTTTCTCTCCTACTATAGAAGATTTTTTGGAGACAGTTTTGTCTATTAGAAAGAGATTTTTATTGTGCTTCTTTTGATATATTTTTGTCCATGTCTACTTTGCTTTTTTGGGGAAAAAAAGTTGGGAAGAGCGGGTGCCGCACCAGCTGAGCGACGCAAACAAGGCAACACGAGTGGCAATGGCCGGAATTCTTCTTCGTCGCTCCAAGAACAGCGGTTTTTTCGACTCTATTATTACATCAAATGAGAAAAGGGTCTGCTTCGATAACGCAACGAGAAAAGGACAGTAGACTCCAGTGACCCTCCAAAACGGACTCCGAAACCTGATATACGCGGCAAAAAGGTGATGCTCCGTGTTTGGTGGAATAGCAAAGGTTTGATGTACTTTGAAGTTCCGGAATCGGGTCAGACGGTTACGGCGGACATCTGCAAACACCAGTTGAACCGCATGGATCCAGCACTGCGTCTTCAAAGTGTCGAAACGACGTCGACAAAATTTATCCACGACAACGCTCATCCACATGTGGCGAAAATCACTCTAGAAAAAAATTGAGGAATTGGGCTGGAAAGTCCTGCCTCATCCGCCACACAGATCAGACCTGGCACCATCGATTACCATCTGTTCCGGTCGATGCAGAACTCCCTGGCCGAGAGAAAATTCACAAACCGCGAAAAAGGTCCAACTCTGGGTGTCCAACTTCTTTGAGTCGCAGCCGGTCGAGTTCTTCAGAAGAGGAATCCATTTTTTGCATAAATGTTGACAACAAGTCATTGATACTAATGGAGATTGTCTTTTGAATTTATCTTGTTTAATTTCGTTTTTATAATAAAAAATTTTTTAAGCTCGAACGCGCATTCCTTTCCGGACAACCCAATATATAATATATATATATACCAGTCGGATCGCCCGGCTGTCGCCGGGCGCTCCTCCTTCTGTGACATGGCCCGGCTTCGCCGGGCCATGCGGATTTGCCGCGTGCTAAGTTGATCGTTGACCATCCACATTGTTCAAAGGAATTCTGCATCAGCCAAGAACTGAAAAGCAGCGCTTGTTCCGTCAAGGCGAAGAAGCAGCAGCAGCGCCCCCCCCCTCCCCCCCCCCCCCCGCATCCCAGAAGGAGGAAAGCCGGCTTTAGCCAGCGATCCGACTGGTACGTTCATAACCTACACGGAAATAGTGCAGCCTGTTTGGACAGCCACTGAAACAGCCTATAATTTATGCAGTCTGTCTTCCTAAGCGCCTTGCTTTGGAATGCACTACCGCATTCAGCAGTGGAACCCTTTAAATGGCCCTCACTGAAGTTGCTGATGGAAGATAATTGTGGTAAGAGTGATAAAGTCAGTTGCTGCTGTTCATAACATCTCTGTAAACAAACCACATGCATTTGGAATAGAGCTGGCTTAGCGGTCGTACACGATGTCGTTACTAATAAAAGCAGTGAGAAAATGAAAAAAATGAGTTCTGTTGGAATCACTGAGATCGTTATACTTGAGTCATATCGATCGCATTGTTGTTGTGAGCGGTGAAGCGGATTTTCCCATGCTACCTTGTCAATTTTAGCTCCTATCACTTCGTACCCGCCAATACACTCCCGTCCCGTATCACTATCATATCACCCTGTATCGCCTCTCGGATCAGAGGTCCCACTATTGCTATAACCTGCGTTACGAATCTGATGACCCTCCCCTTCCGAGGCCGCTTACCCGTATCTTATCAACTGTTTTATCACCATTTCTGTCGCGCCGGCCAATAATGTTCGGCGGTCCCACACCCTAACCCTAATCAAAACACGCGATGCTGAGTTCCCCGCACTTTTTGCTGTATACCTGCCGCCAAGAATTTGAATGACCCCTTCTCTTCCGAGGCCCCTTATCGGATCTTATCAACTGTTATCAGCTTCTGCCCGCCCCACCCTACGGCATATCAGTACTTGAAATCATGGTCCCGCCGTTGCTGCAACTTGCCACGAATTCGGTCACCCTCCCCTTTTAAGGCCCCTTATCGAATCTTATCAAGTGTTATCACCTCCTGTCACCCATCAAAAGTGTTCCCGTCCTGCCATGTATATCACTCCTTGAAATCACGGTCCCGCAGCTGCTGCAACTTGCGCTAGATGTTGGTCACCCCCCTTCTAAGGCCCCTTATCGAATCTTATCAAGTGTTATCACCTCCTGTCACCCATCAAAAGTGTTCCCGTCCTGCCATGTATATCACTCCTTGAACTGCACGCGTCCCGCAGACTGCTGCAGCAGCTTGCAGCTAGATGTTGTCACCCCCCCCCCCTTCTAAGGCTTATCGTATCTTATCAAGTGTTATCACCTCCTGACACCCACCAAAAGTGTTCCCGTCCTGCCATGTATATCACTTCTTGGAACTGTCATCCTATCTTTTCTGCGACGCTCGCTATGAATTTCGTGACAGACAGACAGACGCACACACAGACACACATAGCGGATTATATATAGTAGGATATATATATATATATATATATATATATATATATATATATATATATATATATATATATATATATATATATATATATATATATATATATATATATATATATATATATATATATATATATATATATATATATATATATATATATATATATATATATATATTATAATATATATATATATATATCATTCTGTAAACAGTAACTTTGTGTGTCGGTTCTGTATGTAGGTTTGTACGGTATATTATGTATGTATGTATGTTTGTCTGTCCGTCCGCACAATACTTCACGGGTTCGAGTTCGCTGGAGGAGAAAACGACCGCTAGGCAAACCGGTAACCGATTGGGAGGATGTAGCAATCCAATGATTTGATTGTGATAACAGCCTCCGCTATATAAGACAACCATTCGGTACACTCCGAGCCATTGCACGAGCTGCTGCCGTGGCAGCTGGACGTGTGCTCGTGCGGGGCAGGGTGGGGGTGCCCAGTCGCCCTGCCTCCCTCTCCTGCACGTGCTCAGCCGGAGCTGGGCACATGTATGGGAGGAGGCAGAGTGAAGGGGTCGCGGGGAGGGGGGTACAGTGAGGGGTGCGTAGCGCGCGTTTCAGTAGAAACGCGCACCAAGGGATGAGGAAACAACCGCTAACAAAACTGCAAGCCATTCTATGTTACCGTAACGAAGTGATAACACTCTCCACCACATAAGAAAACCACTACACTCCGAGCCATTGCTTGCGTGGCAGTTGGACGTAAGTGCGTGCAAGGAGCAAGGTGGTGGGGGGGATGGAGTGGCGAGGTGAGGAAGGTGGGAGTTAGTATCGAGTGACCCCCTTCTCCCATCCTCACTCCCTTGCGCGTACTCAGTCGGATCTGAGCCCATGCAGGGGAAGGAGGCATATGGATTGAATCGGGCAAACTGGGTACACAGTAAGGGGATGCGTAGCGTTCGCATGAATAGGAGCAGGCGGCAAGAGAGAAGGAAACAACCGCTAGCAAAACTTCAAGCTAATCCATGTTACAGCAACGAACTAAGAAGTTGTTTGGATTCTGAATCGCTCCCGCTATCTAAGCCTACCACTTTGATAGACTCTGTGCTATTGCAGGAGCTGATCGCTTGGGAGCTGGACGTGAGCACGAGAACAGTGGCGGCGTAGTGTCCTATGTTGCACCAGCTGCTCACGTGGCGGCTGCATACCATACCAGTGGGCGACGGTTAAATAGGGTCAGTGGGATATGATGTGGTGAAGGGGTACCAGATGAGGCGATTTCGCGAATAGGAGCACATAGCGCCTGCGGCGGTAAGGCGTCTACGGTTGCATAAGATGAGAAGAAAAGGGATCGACCGCAATCGGAACTGAACCGATTAATGTTGCATTATCAAGTTGTGGCAGCGTTTTGATAGTCATGACACCCTCCACAACCAACCATTTAGTGCACTCAGAACCATTGCACGGTGTAGCAGCTGAGCGTGACCTGTAGGGTGGCTGAGCGGGGAATAGCTGAGGTTAATTTGGGGATAGGTG
The DNA here is from genome assembly GCA_036418165.1 of Cooperia oncophora. Taxonomy (NCBI): domain Eukaryota; kingdom Metazoa; phylum Nematoda; class Chromadorea; order Rhabditida; family Trichostrongylidae; genus Cooperia; species Cooperia oncophora. Next base: position 27,786 of record MU912189.1, on the reverse strand, counting down.
AGTTAAATGGGACCATATTGACGCGACCGACGCTCGCCTGAACAGGAGCACGCAGCGACTGCGGTGACCGAAGGCTGTCATAGGATGGGGATGAGAGTAATCGATTATCCATGACCAGATTTTGAACTTTTCATTATGAAAGTGCCCTGCGATCATATGGCGCGTTTCTACATTTATTTGATTAGAAGACAGCGGTTAGTCACCATGAGAGCATCATGAATGCCTAAGACATTCATGATGATCTCATGGTGATCATGAATGTCTTAGGCATTCATGATGATGATGAATGCCTAAGACATTCATGATGATCTTAGGAAAGCGAAAGAAGTCAGCAACCGGAGTCATTTTCTCGCAAGCGGAAATATTTTTTGCAAAAGCAAATATTGCCCCCCTCCCCCTCCAGCGACCGAATACGGCCCCTCGCTGGGAATCCCCAACATACCACCTACCCTGACAGACACATATTATCTACAGACAAATCATATTATCTACAGACAAACGATACTAGTAAATCTTCAGTATCGCCCTGCTTATGCCTTACTTTGCTCCTTTCTTTCACGAGCCTTCTTAGCTCGTGAAAGAAAGGAGCAAAGTAGGGGGGGAGGGGTCGTTAAGAAGTGAGCCTCAGAGCAGTTGCATGAGCCCGGCGAAGCCGGGCTTCCAAGAAGGAGGAGAGCTCGGCGTTAGCCGGGCGATCCGACTGGTATATATATATATATATATATATATATATATATATATATATATATATATATATATATATATATATATATATATATATATATATATATATATATATATATATATATATATATATATATATATATATATATATATATATATATATATATATATATATATAGGTTGGCAACTAAGTAATTGCGGATTTCACTCATAGATGGTTTCAGTTGAATTTTTAGGTTTGCTGACGTAGAGCAAGTGTAAAACTTATTTTGTTATTAGACAGTTGGCTATCAATTCAGCTATCAATTGATAAAAGTTTTTTTTAGTTTTTTGATTGGTTGCATAGTTTTTGTTCGGCGTTCGTTGAAAAATGGAACATCAAAAGGAACATTTTCGTCATATTTTACTTTTTATTTCCGCAAAGGGAAAAACGCATCGCAAGCTCACAAAAAGTTATGTGCTGTTTATGGTGACGAAGCCTTTAAGGAACGGCATTGTCAAAATTGGCTTGCCAAATTGTGATTTTTCACTCAAAGATGAAGAACGCTCTGGTCGTCCAGTTGAAGTTGATGACGACCTTATCAAAGCAATAATCGATTCGGATCGTCACAGTACAACACGTGAGATCGCAGAGAAGCTCCATGTATCACATACATGCATTGAAAATCACTTAAAACAGCTTGGCTATGTTCAAAAACTTGATACATGGGTTCCTCATGAACTAGAAGAAACGCATTTAACGCAACGCATTAATTTTATTATCAGTTTATTGGGATCACAAAGGAATGTTCTACTTTGAACTCTTACCACCCAACCGAACGATCAATTCTGATGTCTACATTGAACAACTAACGAAATTAAACAATGCTGTTGAAGAGCGGCCCGAATTGACAAATCGAAAAGGTGTGGTATTCCATCATGATAATGCAAGGCCACACACATCTTTGGCCACTCGGCAAAAATTATTGGAGCTTGGTTGGGATGTTTTGCCACATCCACCATATAGTCCTGACCTTGCACCATCAGATTACTTCTTGTTTCGCTCTTTACAAAACTCCTTGAATCGTACAAATATTGTGGAAGGGGCCAGCCCGAGATGGGCGGAGCCAGCAAAAAATCTGCAAAACGGTTTCAGAGCGGTCCAGACACCGTCAACATGTAAGCAGAGATGTGCAGGACCTCAACTGTTGGATATATGGCAAGAGTTGAGTGTGTCTGTGGTGTGTTGTAACCCGCTCCCAGTGGGCGGAGCGCACGACGTACTTATTCTTACTGAGTTTTAGCGCGTATTCTGCCATACTCTTAACCACCGGTCGTCATAGGTATTAGATTCCAGTCGGCTCGGCGGCTGATGCCAGCGCTCCTCCTCCTGTGATACGGCCCAAGTTGGCCGGACGGGCACGGCTTCGCCACACATTCCTTCCCCAGCTATTCTCTCGCCTGTGCCCATAATCGGCGCAATCCGCATGCCAACACCAAACTCTCACCACAACAGGCAACAGCAACAGGCTCGAAAAAACAATTTTTTTCGTCAATTTTTTCAAAAATGGTCGTTCTGACAACGAAGCAAAAATATAGTTCCACCGCCATATTTTCCGGCTGCATCTCATTTTTGTTCGGTGAAACTTCTCATCATTATGACTTCTTGCCTCTAGGCAAGAAGTCTTCTAGGCTATAGCAAGCGGAACTTCATAAATGGACCTCGAAAAAGGACAGTTTATCGCAAAGAAGGCTCAAAAACTGGTGAATCGTCGAATGGCGCGGGATTCGGGCCGCACTCATCATGCTATCAACGATTTTTTCCAAGGGACCCACAGGATATTGAGCTGAGAAGAGCTCTGGACATCCTTCTTTGCTGCCCGATCGGAATAACCGCCGTATCCTTGGAAAGCATCCAACTCTGCGTGTTGGGAAATCAAGACATCTTCGGAGGTTAATATCTCGGAGAATACTGTAGGCGTCTCTTGAAAAACTCCCCATAGGAGGACTATGAGTTACGTACTGTTTCTAACGAAAAACCATCGGGAAAACCTAATTGGCTTTGCTCGAAGATGTTGCCGAACCCAATGAAGTGAGGTTGGCTTTTGGCTGCGGTGCCCTACTGCTTGTCTGTAGTGTTTTTTCAGTTTTTTTTCTCGCGGTCGTGCTTCTGATGAGTGAAAATTCAACTGCGACGGCTCCGACGAAAACCGATCCCGCTGGCACGACCTGAGGGAAGACAAGTTTCATTTTTCCGGGCGGAACTTCAGTGGATGTGGTCTCATGGTCTGGGCTGCCATCGCATGAATGGAACGTCTGAAACTGTATGAAAAAAGAAATGATTTTTCCGTCATCTAAAAGTCATGCGACGACTTCTCTTGCTTTCTGACTGGAAATCAGCAAGAAAGTCCCGTTTTCATGCAGGATAATGCACCAGTTCATGACAGTCGAAGCACTCGAGCGTGATTCAGTTGTCACCAAACCGCTCTTTTGCCCTGGCCAGCGAGTAGCCCCGACTAAAACCCAATCGAGGATGTGAGGGGCTTCATGGTGCGTATGATCCATGAGAGTAATGCACAATTCCACAAGGTCCGTGAGCTTAGGGAGTTAATCATTGGGGCAGTCGGCCGACAGCCTATTAAAATCTCTAATCGAACATGGGCAACCGTATTTTCCAACTTAATTGGAGAAATAGAGTTCCAGTAGATTACTGGATCAAAATTTATTCATTTTATTGTACACTTGTTGTTGGAATATTCGATTTGTTCGGTGGAACTATATTTTTGCTTCGTTGTCAGAACGACCATTTTTGAAAAAATTGACGAAAAAAAATTGTTTTTTCAAGCTAGAGTTTGGTGTTGGCATGCGAATTGGTATTGGTAATTACCACATTTTCTGTATGGGGGCATTTTTGAAAACGTCGTGTAAGACGGGATTTTGTGAGATTCATGGGTGGAACTATGATTATGCTTCGCAGTGTATATATTCTTATTCTTCAGCGTTTGTCCCGCTCTGTAGCGGGGTCCGCTCTCCTGATTTTGTTACGCCATTTATTCCGGTCGAATGCCTGATCAGGGTGAGCACCAACTATCTTTAAATCCGCGTGCAGCGTGTCAAGCCAACGTTGCCTGGGGCGTCCTCTCGGTCGTTTGCCGAGCACCTCGAGCTGGAGACCAGTTTTGCAGACGGTGTCCGCCTTCGCGCGAAGTACGTGGCCATACCATCGGAGACGAGATTCTCGCATTTTATCAACTATGGAAGCTACGCCAAACTTCTTGCGTATGTCATCGTTGCAAATCCGATCCATACGGGTGACACCGGCCGTCCAACGTAGCATTTTCATCTCCATCACACTAAGGCGGGCTTCGACTTCCTTGCAGGCCAGCACTCAGCCCCGTACAACGCTACTGGTCTGACCACAGTTCTATAAATCTTCGATTTGAGGTGCTCCGGTATGGTCTTGTCACACAGAACTCCAGTCATCGAGCGCCATTTCGCCCATGCTGCACTCACACGAGAGTTCACCTCTGAGGTCAGACTGCCATCGGACACAATTTCTGATCCAAGATACTTGAAGGCTCTTGTGCGTGTGAGCTCGATGCCACTGATCCTAATGGAATCGGACTCATTTGTATCGGTCGTCAAGTACTCGGTTTTCTTGATGTTCAACTTCAGTCCGAATTTTGTCAGGCGATCAGACCAAGCTTGCACCTGCTGCTCGAGTTCGTTCTTATCTTCACTGGCCAGCACCACATCATCTGCGTAGAGGAGCGTCCAAGGACTCGGTTTCTGGAGATCTCGCGAGATTGCATCCAAGACGACCACGAAAAGGAGTGGAGAGAGCGCAGAGCCTTGATGTACTCCGACCGTGATGGGAAAGTCCTGCGAAGTGCCTGATGGTGCATGCACGCGGCTCTTTGAGCTGGAGTACAGGATGCGCACCCACTCAATAAGCTCTTCCGGAACGCCGTGTTGCCGCAAGGCGTACCATATAACTTCACGCGGAACACGGTCGAATGCCTTTTCTAGGTCCAGAAAAGCTAGATGCAGTGGTACTTGCTTCTCACGATGTCTCTCCAACAGAAGACGCGCGGCATGTATGGCGTCGATGGTGCTACAGCCTGCCACAAAGCCGCACTGATTGATAGAAAGCTGGACGATTTCGCGAATACGACTGTCAACAATACGCTCAAAGATCTTCATACTGTGTGACAGCAGGCGAATTGGACGGTAGTTCGAGCAGTCCGCAGGGCTGCCCTTCTTCTTCCAAATCGGAATCGTCGTGCTCTCTTGCCAGTCCTCCGGGCATGGACCAGGATATTCTTGTTGCTCGGCTTGCGGTACCACTTCGTCCGATAGCACCCCCGCTCAAGTTGGATCTGTACGTTGAGGAAGGGAAGCCAAGTGTTCACTGGCTTCTCACGGGTGAATCGGATATTTGGTGCCTGGTTGTTCAGCAAGCTGAAGCACGCGTCCATTTCCTCCGCCGTAGAACACACAATAAGGCAGTCGTCTATGTACCGGCGGTACAAAATAGGTCGGCGCTCAAGGAGGGGCATCTCTATCCTGGACATGTAGGCTATGGCCAGGACTGGTGCCAACCGCTGACCCATTGCCAGGCCCCTGATCTGCTTGTAGTACTGCCCCGACCACCTAAATATGGAACACTGTAGACACTCTTTGACAAGTGTCATCACGTGGGTGGTCGATAGGCCGTACATGGTTATCGATGTCTCGTGTTCCCTGAGCAGTTCAGAAACGGCTTGCATGGCACCTTCGTTTGACACGTTGGTGTAAAGAGACGTGACGTCAAACGACTCGATCACATGGTTCCTCCTGAACCTGGCCACCCGCAACTGGTCGAGCAATTGGTTTGGTGTTACTGAGGTGGGCAGGGATGAACGGTAGGAGTTGGCCCAGAACCAGGTTTAGGAGCCAAGATATCCTATCGGTGGGTCCTCCTACACTGCTTATTATTGGCCGCACCTGGAAATTCGAGGGATTGGTTGAAGACAGGGTGGCCTGCGAAAGTTTGTGTGTTTTTAGGAGGACATAAAGGACAGGACACCTTGGGAGGTCACACTTCAGACGTGATCCCACAACTTTTGGTAGCTGTGCCGCCTTCACCACATCAGTCCATACCCTGTACAACCTACGGTACTGTTTTTTGTACTCGTCCTCAGACGAAGGGCGGTAAAGGCTCTCGTCTTCCAGGTGGGACCTCGTTATGGCCATGTCGAGCTCTTGAGGTAGCGCTACAAATTCTCCCCCTTATCGCTTCTCTGAGTTTTTAAGCCCTTCTTTCTGTGCCGGCGTGAGGTTGGAAGGGAAACGCTTCGAGCTATGCGACTGGAAACGCATCGAGCTATTGCGACTGAGTATGGAGAATACTGATGTCGCAAACAGACGGAACTTGACGTCAACCGAAGGGTTAGGATCCTGTGGCTTGAAAAACAGGGAGGGGAACGGCATGGTGGGGAAACTGGACCCTGTCAGAGATCGACCCTGACCATTTTCCTGTTGTTTGGTTCAAGGCGGAGGTTATCCTGGAGATTTTGCAAGCACCCAGGATTTTGCGCGATACCCTGGTACTTCTTGTCGCGAGAGCCTCACACTTCGGCCCGCAAAACTTTGGAGGCCTTCTGGATACGCGCCAAAGACCCCAAGTTGAACAGGAAAGATGAATGCCTAGCCATAACGAGTGAGCTCGCCCCCTTCGCTGACCTGTGTGGGCTTCAATCGCCATCGGCTTAGGTCGAGGGGCTGGGTCAGCTGAAGCCGTCCACAGTGAGTCAGTTTAGCGGTGGTCGAAACTCGAGCTAGCCGTGCGTTCCTAAGGTTAGTTGCTTTGTGCTTGTGAGGTACGAGACCTCCCTAGACGCCTTTAGTCTACGGTGAGCTGTCCTTAAGTCTGAAATGGCATTCGGCGGTAGGTCACCTTATCTTTGACTTTCCAGGCTCCGACGAAGGCGACAAGGCCGAAACGTCAGCCAAATAAAGTTGTTAATATCTTGGCTGTGGTTTGATCATCTAATCAGATGGACAACTTTTTTTTCTTCAATTTTTTGAAAAGAGGTCGTTCTGACAATGCAGCAAAATGATAGTTCCACCGCATATTTTCCCGCTGCATCTCATTTTTCTTAGGTAACCTTCTAATCATTGTGGCTTTTTGTCTTTTCTAGGTTTGAGAGTGGAAATCCATCATCGGAAAGTAAACAGATTATTGCAAAGAAGACTCAAGGACTGTCGAGCCGTCAAATCGCACGGGCCGTATCACATAGAGGTCTGGAGTGCCTGGAGTGCTCTGGAACCGCTTGAGGAATTTTTAAGGCTGGCCCCGCTCACCTTGACGCACGCTCCACACACAACAGGTATGCCTTACACTTGTGAACCGGTGACCCCTCGATGACCTTAAACCACTTTTTCCCGGTGTCTGGAGTGCTCTGGAACCGTTTTGCGAATTTTTTAAATTTGGCTCCACCCACCTCGGGGCACGCCCCGCCCACAACGTATGCCTCGCGCTTCTCAACTAATAACCCCTCGCTGATCTTAAACTACTTTTTCCCGGTGTCTGGAGTGCTCTGGAACCGTTTTGCGAATTCTTTCCGAATTTGGCTCCGCCCACCTCGGTGCAGGCTCCGCCCACAACGGGAGTGCCTCGCACATTCTTACATTTGATCACTTGGGGACCATAATCCACTTTTTGGCACCATCTGCAGTGATTTAGGACCAAACTACGACTTTTTATACTGTTCCTCGTGCTCAAATGCACGCCCCGCCCACTGTGGGCGGGCCTCAGCACGCCGCAAACATGGTGGACTCTTGCCAGACGTTCATCTTCGTCATGGACTTTTCTGCGATCTCTGGGACCGAGTTCACCGACCTTTGTGGGAAGCGCCGCCCATCTCAAGTACGCCCCGCCCATTTCGGGTGTCTCTCCTCCATTTGGTGTGCCAACCCAGTGCTAACCTAATTCCACTTTTTCCAGTCTCCGAGCTGCTTTGTAGCCAAGTTATGGTGATTTTTCAGTGACACGGGAAGCGCCGCCCATCTCAAGTACGCCCCGCCCATTTCAAGTGTGTCTCTGTTCGGTCGGTAGGCCTTTGTTAATTTACTGCACTGTTTCCTGCTGTGGAACCGAATTATGACATTTTTCAGTGACATCGCTAACTTTTGACGCACGCCCCGCCCACTGTGGGCGGGGCTTACCATGGGTCATGGGTGCTATTTAGGTTTTGTCCCATGCTCTACCCATCCCCACCATGACCCGACCTCTCCAAGTTCTTCTTCAGGTGCTATGAATTTCGTGACAGACAGACAGACAGACAGACAGACAGACAGACAGACAGACACACAGACACACACACACACGGACATAGCCGATTGTATTAGTAGGGTGTTCTGGGCTACCATCGCATCAATGAAACGTCTAGAACTGTGCTCCGTATGGAAAAATGATTTTTTTTCCGTTTATCTAAACGTCATGCGACAAGGTCTCTTTGCTTTCTGGCGTAGAAATCAGCAAGAAAGTCCCGTTTCGATGTAAGATGATGCGCCAATCCTATCAGCCAAAGCACTCGAGTGTGCATATGTCGTCACCAAACCGTCGACCGTTCTTTTGCCCTAGCCAGCGAGTAGCCCCGACTTAAACCCAATCGAGGATGTGAGGGGCTTTATGGTGCGTATGATCCATGAGAACATGCACAATTCCACAATGTCCGCGAGCTTATGGAGTCAATCATTGATGCACTGCACCATGTTGGCTGAAAACCTGCCAAAATTCTCTAACTGAGCATGGGCGATCGCATTTTTCATTTTATTCGGAGAAATGGAGTTCCATTAGATTACTGACATGAAAATTTATTTATTTTGTTGCACACTTATTGCTGGATTAATAGACTTGTTTAGCGGAACTATCATTTCTTCATTGTCAGAGTGATCAGTTCTCAAAAAATTGAAGATAAAAATAAGTTCTCCTTTCAAGTTAGGATTTGGTGTTGGCGTGCGAATTGGTATTGGTAATTACCACATTTTCTGTATGGGGGCATTTTTGAAACGTCGTGTAAGACGGGATTTTGTGAGATTCATGGGTGGAACTATAATTATGCTTCGTAATGTATATATGAATTTCATTAAGGCAACTTGTTGCCAACCACCATTCAAAGTGTGTTTGCCTTGCTTCCGGAAACTTTTTGAGTTTTTTAGCAGTGTACAAAACTTACCGCTGTATTAGTATCGCCGCAGTTGTACAGAAATGCAATGAAGAATACTAGTCGATAATCATCGTCATAGCTGGACAAATAATACCAGAGAAACGAATTGTTTGTCCGAATATTAGGTTGTCCCAAAAGTTCGTGACACTTTCGAACTTTTTTTTCGAGTTAAGTTTATTCCAGTGAGAAGCAATTTTGATCAACAATATATATGTTACCTTCATCGGCAACTTGTTGCCAACCACCAGGCAAAGAGTGGTTGCCTTGCTTCCAGAAGCTTTTTGGTTCCGTGCCGAGAAAGGCAGCTGGGTCGTACCTTAGGTTCTCTTGAGAATCGTTTTTTTGCCGAAAAGATGGCCGCTAAGGGATTAGTTTAGATGGCGGTTAGAAAGAGCTGAGTCAGAAACATATAAAGGCTGTGGTGGATGTGTTCCCCAGCTAGGCTTCAATATCTCAAGCAGTATCATTTTGAACGTGTCACCTGAACTGTGGTGGAGTAAGCAAAAACTGCTGGGTCATGGGACCAAACGGTGGGAATTTTCATCCTTTGCAGTATTACAGTAGGAGTAGCGGTTACCACAGCGCTGAGTGCAAGAAATCTGCGGTGAACTCTCACTATGCACACTATCACCGCCCCACTGGATTGATAGGATTGCTCGACCAGTTCTGCCCTTTCAGAAGGATCTAGCCACTGGCGCTTCCGGGAGTGATTCACCTAGAGACACCTCCTCCATATCCAGTTACAACGTTGTTCAACCAGTCCAGTATGGCGGTATCGGGAGAGAAGTTGTAGACAATACCCATATGCGCTCCCTCTCGAGTATCGGTTAACTCATGAGAAAGTTTTGACCAGACTTCAATACTTTTTCAAATGGAGCGACAACCTCTGTCACTTGTGCTTTTGGAACAGTCGAGTGTAAGGAATAGATAGCGAGTTGACTGCGTAGGGATTGGTTTCATCAAGGAACGCAGTAGGTCCAAATCCAAGGCAGATGGCCTCTCTGGACGAGGTTGTCTCCCAAGGTAGAAGTCTCTTAAGAGAAAGCGATCGAGCCATTTCAAGGCCCAGTCGCTACTCTTGAGGACTACTGAAGAAGGTATTAGGTTCCCTTACTACTAAGGAAGGTACTAGGTTGGCGGAAAGTTCTGTCATACTTTTTTGAACTCAAAATACTTGCCCATTACCTGAAGAGGGGTAACCGGTAATGTGAGCAGTTATACATCAAGGAATGATCTTTCTATTAGTACCACTCGCTCGACTCCTGCCCTCCGTCTTTTGCATTAGATAAGAATGGTATCCGCTACCATCGGCACCGGCCCTCCAAGCGCTTCCTTCAAATTCTTTCTTCTACCACCCTGACGCCAGCATGACAGCTGCCGATGCCAAAATAATGGAGCTGCATAAGGACGATGCCCTCAATTATCGGACAACCTTCCACGACGCTAATGCTTCGAAGCGGGAGCATGACGAATGAGTTTTGGGTGTACATATGAAGTCAGTTTGAGGGAGCTGCGAGTCGTGAAACTGCTAGATGAAGAAGCTGCTCCCTCGGTCAGTTTCTACACAAAGCAGCTACGAGATCTAAAGCGAATCGTCGATCAGAGGGGGAAATTTGTCCGCACATCCAGTCTTCAACGGAATGGTGCAGCCTACTCCAAGTTTGAGTCGAACCTCATACAATAGATCTGGATGCACCGGTGTAGCCCAGACATTGCTCCTTCTAACTGCTAGTTGCCTTCCGTACTTACCCGTTATATGGACGAGAAAACCTTCACGACCCGAGCCTCAAGTCAAAATTCGAGATGATGTCCAACTTTGCGTCGCGCCGGCCTGCATTGTGAAGCGATGGCATCCATGAGTGCTCAAAAACTGGCAAAGACCCCACAACAATATGCTATATATTTGATCTTATACACTCTATAAATAGAAGGTCTAATGTGAAAAAATATGACAGAGCTTTCCCGCCTTCCTAGCATCAGGACCTAACTCAGAGCAAATGCCGCGTGTGGCTCCAACCACGTTGTGACTTGGTGGAAATTCATATAGCGAAGTGTGACAAAAATTATGAATTTCATCTACCGTTTTGGATATGACAACAGCGACTGCGAGGGACGGTGAAGAAGCTGTGGGATGCTTGCTCAACACATTTCCCGAAGACCACAACTGAATCTCCAAATAGCTGCAGAGCGAACTTTTGGGACAACCTAATGTATCGGCTGGATCACCTGGTCATTTTATCCTTGAGACTTGAATACAGAAGCCCCTTACAAGGGAATGGTTTGAGCTTCCCACTAGGTTACACTCGACTATGACGCCCTGAAATGCTCGATTACGAAAACTGCAGGATTAGATAGTGCTACGGGGACCCCCATCCGAGATCTGGGTGAGTCAATAGTTTGTATTCATGGCTCGTAAAGCGCTGGCCTGATCGATGCTAACCGTCAGTGCTACCTGTGGCCTTCTGTGTAATGGTCTCGCTTTCAAGCAATACCATTTCGGCTTGTTTGCATCCGGTTGGCGTCGAAAATTTTTGCTTCGCTCGCCTATAAAGCTTCGAATATTCTTCGCGAATTTAACGGCCCTGCAGCAGGGCAAAGTAGATCAAAGCGGCGTCAAGTAATATCTTTAAACTGTAACTACGTATCTAGTATGGATGTGGTCATATCTGCCCTCTCTGAACAGCCCATCCGAAAATTCAAAGTTTTAGCGAGAAATTCGTTCATGGGAGATTTCGACCTGACCCTACTTCCAAACCTGTCTGACTCGAAGTCAAAACGTCAAAAACGTCGATTCTAGGCAAATGCGATGAGACTTATGAGATTGTACATCCGGTAACATGTTCAGAGAGGGCAGATATGACCAATCCATACTAGATCGAGTACGCCGTATACCTGATATACTTGATTTACTTGCCCTGCCGAACCGTAAATTCGGAAGAATTTCGAAAATCAGAGTTCAAGCTCTCATAGGGAGCGAAGCCAAAATTCGCGCCATCCGGATGCAAACCTGCATGCGTTTGACCGGAAAGCGAGACCATTAGCCGCAGAGCCTACGGGGATAGCGAGACATCCGATTCAGCAGCGCTTACCACCACGATACTCAAACTTTGACGCGCTCCGACGTCTCGTATCTGGAGGTCCCCATAGCATCTTTTAATCTGCATATTCGTAATCGGCATTCGAGGCTCTATCGATGTACCTGGGTCTCCATTCAAAGTTCCATGGGTAGTTTAAACCATTCCCTTGTTAGACTCAGAAGTTTAATTATGAAGACAATCTCTGAGTAATAACATGGTGATCGTACAAAGTATGTTGGACAGACCTCGACTCTTTGTCGCAACAAGTTTTCTCTGATTGTTGGCGTACGTGAGACTTTTATTGTTGAATTTCCTCATAAGCGAAAACATAGGAATACACTACTTCTGAGCACTTTGTGAACTACTGTACAATTATTTATTGTTTTGAAAAAGTTTCTTAATAACAAAAGTATGTGGACACCTGAGGAAGTCCAAAGTTTGGCTCCAGATCTGCAATCCATTTTTATGCCTCGTTGTGGTAGTCCTCTCTACGAAGACAGACAAAATCGGATTCGAGCTTTCAGTGCTGCAGGCACTCGAATAGAGAAATTGCAAGACAGCTTGGACTTTCGGTGAACGTTGCTTGGTTAGACACCTCCAGTATCCTGATGGCTACCACTCAGTACCTGTTTCAAGGCACCTATTCTTTTTCCTCATTCTTTCCCATCATTGTCCGCAGAAGACACCAGAAGAATGGCCTCACCCCCGCTTCCTCTGGCACAGATCCATGCCGCGATGAAATCTACCGATCTCAAAAATGACAATATGGAGCTCTAATCGATCAAGTGAGCACATCAACTGCGGAAGCAATTGAATAAAGCTCCTTCTGACTTCCAAAGCACCAGCTGGCAAGACTGAACTTTGCGCGTGCAAACGTGGCGACGTCGCATTTCTTTCTTAGGTTATCTTTACTGATAAAAAAAAGTCAATCTCGACAGTCCAGATGGATATCAGCATTACTGGAAAGACCTTTGTAGCGATCCGTTGATGTTCTCGAGACGAAATTTCAGAGGCGCGTCTTTGATGGTACGGGGTGGTTTTGGAAGCAGAGGAAGTTGAGCTTGCCTTCCCATCGTGCTGATGAACAGTAAGGAATACCAAGGAGTGCTTGAGTCTAACCTCTTGCCTTTTCTGAGCGGGCCACGATGTAGGACACATGTGGTGCAGCAGGAAAGCAAGGCCGTGCATTTTTCAAATTCTACTAGAAAATGGCTCCAACACAAATGGTATCAAAGTGATTGATTGACCGGCGTGTTCTCCTGACTGCAACCCTACCGAAATCCTGTGGGGGATCATGGTTCGACGAATCTACATGAACAGTCGGCAGTACAACAGCGTGCGAGACTTGAAGGAGGCGGCAGTTGCTGCATGGGAGGAAATCGACGAAGACAACACCATGACAACTCTTGTCCATAGGCATGTATATCAGAATGTCGAAAGTAATTAGTTGAAAGGCTGGATTAAAAACCAACTTCTTATTTCCCCACGATAGCATTCGTTTTTTGCTTATAGTTCCACTAGTATTTTATCAATTAAGAATACTTTTTCAAAACCATGAAAGTAGAATTATTATAAAGTAGAATGAATAATAATAGTATAGTAAATAGATAAATATATAATTTGTGGGCAGTAGTTCAAAATTGGTCAGAGGCAATGTATTCCTATGTTTCTGCTTATGAGGAATTCAGCAATAGAGGTCTCATATCGCAAAATTCAAAGGCAATTTTGCAGGACAAAATTTTGAAGTGTCCGTATATATTTTGTTACGCACTGTATTCTTCCAAGTTTTTGAAGTTATTTTTACAAACACTGGTCCATTATTCTCTTCTGTTTGAATACGTCACTATTCTTATATCCGTCAGTAAAAATTTCTTTAGTGCATACTGCAGGTTTTTATAAGCTGCTCGATGATCATAATTAGGTTGGTCGAAAAGTCCTGCGACACTTTGATTAAATTGTTCTGGAAAAAGACCAAAAATCATTTTGGATGTTTTTATCCCTGATTAGTGGAGAGTGTCCTCTGAGGTTTCTGCACATGGGTATATCATGGCTTTGAGGAAGTTTTCAAAGCTTAAAAGTTCCCCAGAGGTCGAGGTACTTTTGGACCTGTCCCATATTATGAGTTCCTCTAGGCCCTCCCGCTATAGTCCGATGAAGCTGATGCACTTACTTGTCTTGAGGAAGGATATCGCTTGCCACAGCAGAGAGTTCCTTTTGCATCAGCGCTTCCAGGCTGGACTTATTCAACTCGGAAGTAGGCAATGTATAGGTCGGCCACCAGCACAGAATGACGGCCCTTTACTTAAGCTTCTTGAGGCGCAGCCGAACGTAACCACCAGTAAGTTGGCAACCTCTCTAGGCTCCACCTAACCGACAACTGCCATGCTTCTCCGCACTCTCGGTTATTGGAAAAATTTTTTATGAAGGATGTCTCATGAGTTGAACCCCTCTGACAAGTCATCCCGAATGACCGTGACTGAGTTTTTTTTCCTTGTACACACTGGAGGAACATTTGTGAGATCTTGTGGTTGGTAGAGAGTGGTGGGGTCCTTGCGTACATCTTGCACATGTTCCTCGCAGGATCTCTCAGAGAGAAAAGTAGATTGCACAGCCAAAAGCAGATGTGCATGGGATAAAGATTTCAGTAGGTTATTGGTGGGACTTTAAAGCGATATCTCTGGATACTAGCATAACGGTAAGGACTACAGTCCACTCTAACCAACCTCACAACATGGATGACGTCACGCTTAAATTCTTCAAAAATACTCAATTTTTCTCTACCGCTCGGCAATGCGAAGACCGCATGTTAGGATCAGGCCACACCAAAAGATCGTGGATCTTGATCTGAGAATGCGACCATACCCAGCTTATTCATCAAAGTTAGCAGTCTCTAACTACTACCTTTTTTGATCCCTACCGCATCCTTAAGAAGGCAAAAATTCCGAAAATCGACGTCTACTCAAAAATGAGGTCCACCTCTTCTTTTATCATAGTTGCCGTAGTTCTATAAGAATGGAAATGAGAAGCTGTGCAAAAGAAGGGCACTAGTCCTAGTCCTTAGTGGTGATTACCTTGTAGATTGGAGATGTCTTTTAGTGACTGAAAATTTAGTCCGAAAAATTGGTCAAAGTGTCGCAGACCGGTCAAAGTGTCGCAGGACTTTTCGACCAACCTAATAACATCTCGCCTTCATGGTTTGAGAGAGCATTGCACCATTTCCTTTCCTTCGTCATCGAAACGTATTTCAAACTACCTCAGTAACCAGGATGCGGAGTTTATTGAGAGCGATTCCCTATGAACATGATTTTTGGCTGTGGGCACAATATCAAAGTCAGTCAAGTTGCTTTCGTCCCTAAGTTTTGCACACCATTGTATTTTGTGGAAGGCTTGACGAAGCAACCGCATAGCTCAAGAGAAGATGGCGTTTGCCTTCTGGCAGCTGACACTGACATTTCCAATGAGGAATAAGAGGGGCAGCCTGCATGTGCTGTCCAATCGCTTGTATTCGCGTCAACACGGCGTCCCAGAAGAGCTGAAAGAGTGGTACGCATTCTCTATTGAAACCTGGGAGAGCCATGTGCGATTACCTGCAGGGGGCTTGTCACTTGAGTTTCCCATCATAGGGGTTTATGAAGGCTGCTTTGCCTACTCCTTTTCTACCACGAAATCTTCAAAAAAGTTTTTTTGGACACGACGACGTGATGCTTGCCTGCGAAGATGAGAACACGCTCGAGCAGGTGCAAACTGGGACTGATGGCCTCATGCACTGTGGGCTCAGGTTAAACGCATAAAACCAGTTGCTGACAAGCGACTCAAGCAAAACGCTCTACTGAAATCATTGGCCACTGAGCTTAGCCGCACAAAAATCTCCAAGGGTCTCGGATCGGCAATTAATTCCGATTTTGGCGTGAACTCAGATGTGAGCTCGCGTGTGAGTGCGACATGATCGAAATGGCGATCCACGTCCGGGATTCTTTGTGACAAGAGGCCGCCAAGCCAAAGATCTATGGAAATGTCATCCGGCCACTTCCCCTGTGTGCTGCTGAGGCTGGTCCGCAAAAGTAGAAGTCGAAACCCTTCTCAAGGTGATGGAGATGTAAGAGCGCATCTATAACAATGTAGTACATGAGAACTTCAGTATAGCTTCCAGAGCTGACAAAATTTGCATAACGAGCCTTCGGTGGTACGGCTTTTGACTCCGTGAGAACTTCGGTATAGCTTCCAGAGCTGACAAAATTTGCATAACGACCCTTCGGTGGTACGGCTCTAAACTCCATAACACTTTCCGAATCACATTTCAGACACCCTTTACATCAAGCGCTTGACTGAACAGACAACACTAATTAAAGCCACGTCCCGGCGAGTTCATCCTTTTTTCGGCGCTTTTCCGGAGCGAATGCTTGGTTTTTCGAAGATTTTGTTCCCACGAATTACCATGTGCTCATGATGGAGTGTTAATTCCACAGAAACCAGCCATTTGATCCTCTCCAACCTACCGCGTCTAGTTTAAAAAAGTCATTTCTTAGAATTCTATTGTGAAGCATATGCCCAAAGGGCAACCCCAAGTTTGAAGGCTCACACTTGCTTAGAATGACTTCAAGACTTCAATTTTAATCACGCAGACAAGCATCGCCCCGGACTGCTTATTAAATTCGCTCGGAGCTTACTGTGTCCACTATCCATGCGCCACTTGAAGTGGAATTAATGGGGTCGCAGTATGCTTGACAGGTGGTGATGTCCGCTGCTCCATGTGGTGCCACTGGAGAGATGCCTCACTTCTGCGGGCTGAGCCGAACGCGGACACTCGAATGCAGGTGACAGGCCTTCGTGACGGCTTCTTCGACATACGAATACAAGCCACATCACACATGTTTACTTTTGCCGTATTTCTCCCAGAGTCAGTGCTACGGAGCTGACGCACACTCGCAAGGTCCGGCGATTGTGAGAAATACGCGAGGGTCCCCGAAGCAAGGGCAGCATCGAGAGGGCGGGGGGCAACTAGGCTAGTCTAAAAGCTCGCGTTGCAACGCTGAACTTTGGAACGCTGACTGGACGTTCGTATGAACTATCAGAAGCACCAGAGCGTAGAAAGATCGACATCTGCGCAGTTTAAGGGCAAGATGGCCCGATTACAAATCAAATGATCGGTCGCGGCTTCAAAGCCCTTCTTCATGGTGAGCCGAGAATTACAAGCGGTGTTGCTGTAATAGTGTCTCAGAGGTTTCGCAGACTGTTTTTGCCGACGAGCAACCACTACATCAGGATATGCCGGCAAACTGGATACTCTTCAATCCAGGGACGAGTTCTGCCTTCTGCTAGATGAGAAGACGACTGAGGCATCACCAGAAGAGGCTATAATTGTAGTTGGTAGGCACGTGGGCTCTGAAAAAGATGGCTACGCTTGTCATGGTGAGTTTGAATACGCATCACGGACGCCAGCGGTGAGCGAGCCATTGAGTAGGCGGATACGCATGATCTCGTCATCCTAAAAGTTTTGGAAACGTGATTCCCATCTCATCACCTTTTACCGCGGGAGTGGATCTCATCAGGAATTTCTTCTCATCGGGCGAGTCGATCAAGAAATCGTTAGCGACGCTAGAGTAGAGCAGTGTGAAACAGTAGTCATGCAATGCGGCCCGCTGATATGTACGCTCAGGCCTGCAGCTCCCAGATTGAAGCAGGCGGAAAGCATCTGTAGTCACTCGCATTCGACTTCCTAAGGTCACATTTGTCGACGAATCGATGGCCCGCTCCGAACTCAGCACAGCGAAGTCTGCACGGCGGAGAATCGACAAGGATGCATGGCTGTGGGCTGACAATGTCAAAGCAAAGGTTCGTAAGAAGAAGCGGTTCTGCCACGTGTTTCGAAGCACGAGTCGGCTGACAACAGGCGGAATTATCAGCAAGCGAGAAGACCTGCAAAGAAGGATGTGGGGAATTATCAGCAAGCGAGAAGCCTGCAAAGAAGGATGTGGCTTCTGTGAAAGTCGCTCACTTTGACGCTGTAAGCAAAAAAATGAGCCGCGCGACGGCGAGCGGCACCTGTACCGAAGTTTTTCAGAGAATAGAGATAGAAAAGTTTTTTCGGCCTCATATGACAAGAATGGTCATTTGCTGATGAACCCGAAGAGTGTGATGCAGCGGCGTAAATACTCTGAAGACATCTCAAAAGGAGGACTTTGTTCGCTATTCCCCAGTGTTGCACCGACATATGGTCCCGTTCAGAAGATATCGATACAGAAACCAGAAGCGCCTTATCTAGCAATATGAAGGCCGGCAAAGCAGCAATCCCCGACGACATGGCAGCAGATCTGTGAAAGTTGCTACGCTGGTCCTCTGCAGAGGTTGACGAAGTTCTTCAAACAGATAGTTGAAGAGAAGAAGGTGCTCAAGGGCACCTTTGGAAGAAGTAGGACAGTCCTACAGATTGCGCGAACTACCGTCACGCGCCTGCTCTCGCTCATCGTAATGGTTTTCGAGCGAATATGAATGTTTTGTGATATCGTCCAGCTCTCTAACAACCGGTGTAGCCGCGGGGGGCTGCAGCCTTATGGACGCTGTACATGGTGCTCGCATTTTGCTGGAGAAACGTGGTGAGAAGGAGGAGCCCGTTAATCTAGCCTTCCTCGACCTGAAGAAGGCATTTGATCGCGTCGCGTGAAGTTATATGATACGTACTACGACAACACGGCGTTCCTGAAGAGCTAGTCGAGTGGACACTTCTGTTCTATTGAAATCGAGAGAGCCAAGTGCGGACACCTGCGGTCGCTTCGATGGAGTTTCTCCGTTAGGCCAGCGTTCATACTTCGCGACAGCAGCGGCGATCGCCGCGATCGTCGGTACGCGACAGAGCGCGCCCTAACGCTGTTACTTGGTCCGCTCCATTTCTTTTAATTGCATTTGTCTCAGGTGGCAAAGCTTTTTGGCTCAAGGAAAGGTGATCCAACTTGATGGCTTTTCTTTTCTATTTTCTTTTTGATTCAGGATAGAAATGAGCAAAAAGCGTGAGTGCTCGACTTACAAGGGAACCCCAACAGGTCGATCCGGCCATTTACAATGAGATGTATACGTATGGACGTGTCTTGAGCCGCTGAATCCGAATCTGCCCTCCGATTTTGCGGAACGATTCTCTGAAGGGAGTTACGGACCATTTAATCTTTGCTGTGTTTGCACAAGCTGACCAGGAAAGGCCAACACGTCAGCCCGGCCATTTGCAACGAAATGTACATCATTGTACTCACCTTGCCACGATGAACACAAGACTATCTTTAAAATTTGCGGAACGATTCTCTGAGCGGAGTTGTGAGGTTTTTCTTTATTGCTTTTCTTCTTCCGGGCGCGCCAGCGCCAAAGCGTTAGCACCTGTAGCGCAACTCACAGCGCTCTTCGCGCAAAACAGGTATCATATTCGTGTTCAGGGGGTCAAATAACCCCTAGAGACGTCACCCCAGCGAATCCGAGGTTCTAACTCATTTTCGAGAAAATGGGTTATGAATAGCTGTGGCTGACTGATAGCCAAAGCGATACTACGACTACCATACTGATGATGACTGGTTTTCCAACTGAAATACCTCATGTGCCTTTTCGCAAAGACATTACCCGGCTTACTTATTCTTGCCGTTTGCATCATCGTCCTCTTTACCACGAGGTAGTTCCATCTCGAGACCATTCACCAACGGTAGGTGAGCTCCCCTATGCCTATGCTTTCGATTACCCATGAAACAGCACACATTTTCCAAGTTAGGTGGAAATATCAGATTCGGCTAGAAATTTGTCCCCAGGGGTATTTTGACCCGCGATGAACATGAATTTATTGAAGGGGGGGGGGGGGGGGGGGGGGGGGGGGTGGTATTTTCATTGCAAAAACTCTTGTGCCATGTGGTTATCTTCATATTAAAAAGGTTTTCAAGAGGAACCCTACATGGGGAATCGCCCGCCATTCGTTGGCAACTAATCAAAATTAGGCGAAATGGCCAAATAGAAATTTCGGAGGGCTCATTACCGCAAAGTGTTGTTGAAATGAAAGATTCTCTTAAAAAGATTTCGATAGCCCAATGGATTCCAACACGTCGACCTCTGTCTGCCTGGAAGCATGCACTTATCCACCTAGGCCACGCTGGCGCTTGGCCGCATGCATTTACCTTCTCAACTTGAAGCAACGGAGCTAAGATTAAATGGTCCGTAACTCCCTTTGGAGAATCGTTCCGCAAAATCGGAGGGCAGATTTGGATTCGGCGGCTCAAGACACGTCCATATTTATACATCTCACTGCAAATGGCCGGATCGACCTGTTGGGGTTCCCTTGTTAGGGTGAGTTTCTTATTGTTTCTTTTTCACTCTCCGAACTTATATATGAAGTTAAGAAGTTTTCTCCTGCTTTATGTTGTTGTTGTTCGAACTCGAATTGTGAACCAAACTTTAGAACTTGGGACATTTAGCCAGTAGGAACCTTTATAAACACTCGTTTAAATCGAAACAACGAAAACAATAGAAAGAAAAAGGAGCTCACTTAGGGAATGAAGTTGCCCTCATCCCGCCCTCAAAAAAGGCGACCCTCCTCCCTTTTATTCCAGGACCTTTTCAAGTTTTACAAGCTGGATTTCATTATTTATCAAAGCGAGCCGTCCGAGTAATAGTGTTGGGGCGCGCTTTGTCGCGTACCGACGACCGCGATCGCCACATCGCCGTTGCTGTCGCGAAGTATGAACGCTGCTTACCGTCGAGGTACACCGAGGCCCTGTGCTCTTCCCTTCCCTTTTCGTTGTCGTCATGAATGCCACTTTGCAAGATCTCCAGAATTACGTTACTCGGAGGCTTCTCTACGCTGCTGATGTGATGCTTGCTTGCAAAAATGAGAACATGCTCGAGTAACAGGGGCAATCCTGGACCGACCGTTTAGCAGCACTTGGGCTCGAGTTGAACGTAAAAATATGAGTACTTAACAATCAGTCCAAGAGAGACGGGCTTCATCAACATCGATGCCACTGAGCTCACTGGTGGAAAAACATTCAAGTATTCCAGATCAGAAGTACGTTCGATGGTGCTCTGCACTCGGAAGTGAGCATACGTGTGAGTGCAGCGTTCGAAATGGCAATCCTTATCTAGGATTCTCTGCGAGAAGGAGATGCCAGGACGCTTTATGTCGAAGTATCTATAGAAGTGTCGTTCGACCAGTCGCCTTATACGGTGCTGAATGGTGGCCAACCAAAAAAGTTGAAGCCCGTCTCAATGTGATGGAGTTGAAAATGCTGCACGTGGGATGAATGTTAGGCGGCGGGCGTTACACGTTTAGACCGCATCTGCAATGATGTAATACGCAGAAAGTTCGGTATAGCGGACGAAGCGCCTTCGATGGTCCGGCCAAGTACTTCGCGCAAAGGCTGACACTGCCGCAGGAGTGGCCTTTAGTTCAAGATGTCCATAAAGCGACCCAAAGGAAGCCCCAAGCAGCGGCGGCTCGATACGCCGCACGCAGATTTGTAACTTGTTGGAATCTATCCCGACCAGGCGTTCGATCGGGAGAAGTAGCGTTGTCACATCAAAAGAGCGGACCCTGTCCCCGTGTGGGACAATCACTGAATGAGAAGAAGAAGAATAAGAACCAAGAACAAGAACATGAACAGAACAACAACTGGGC
>MU912188.1:33996-67327 GCA_036418165.1 Cooperia oncophora | reverse complement strand
GACTGGAATGAGAGTGCTAATATTTTGTTGATTAGTAAGTAATAAGCAAACTTGCACGAGCTGTCAAACTTCAGAGCCATTGTACGTAATCCAGTTATTCTACTGTTGGATGAGGCGACTAGTGCATTAGATACGGAAAGTGAAAAGGTACGAATATCTCTGATTTCTTCAAAGGAGCCGGTAAAAGGCCGTAGGGAAGGACCCTGAGGCTCCTGAATTTTTTCGAAATTCTCATGAAGGGCGCACTTCAACGCAAGAATTTTCCAGGCGGTACAGGAGGCATTAGAACGAGCTCGAGCGGGCAGAACATGTATAACCATAGCGCATCGTTTATCCAGCATACAAAACGCTGACGTTATATTGTATGTAGAGAACGGCAAAGTAAGGTAAGTCACATGTAGGCGTCTTCAACATTATTCACTTAGTACTCTCTCACTTTTTGAGGTTAATGCTTGACTTTTTATTCTTTCCCCTCTTTCCTCTCTTTTCTCCTCCTTCCTTTCTTCAGTTTTCATTTTTTTCTGTCGGGGTTCGCCTTGGAATGAGTTTTGGTAAAAGGGGTAGCATTGGCTAAGGAAATCCTGTGGTGACCTGTCTTCACGAGCACGTATATCACTGGCGTGATAGTGCTCAACGTCAGAAAACTTCGGATGACCAAAATCACTGGAAGCTCTTCACATAGAGTGTTCTGCTCGGTATGAGCTCAATCTTAGCTAAGATTGGCACCATTGTTAATGTTTTAATCGTGATCGAGGGCAAAGCCCGTGACTAGATATTCTGGGTAGTGGTGCTCAAACGGGCATGCCAAGATGCCAGAAATTCATTGGTGGAGAATAAACAGAAGAAAATCGTCAACAGTCCATCGAACAAAACCCCCTAGCATTTGTACGAGCAGAGAGCGACAGAGTGTGATTTCGCCGTGATTCATCCCTGCCGTTTTCTCATTAGGAACTATGTTCCTGTTCTCTTTTTTTTCGCGAATCTTCTACCATAATGACGGATAGAGCGGTTGGCAGACTCCATGGAAATGTGCCTAGAGCCAATGAGAGGAACGGCCCTCGTTCCGTTGCGCCGCGAAAGTGTTACATCTGCTGCCACCACGGACCAAAATGTTTGCTCGTGGAGGAAGAGTAGCTTCACATCTCAACGAGGAGCACCCCCTTAAGGCCATAAAATAATCACTAGGTTGATTTTTCTCAAATCCGCGGTAAGTCGTCGGTAAAAGCAATGCAATGATTATTGATCAGTTCGCAACCAGGGCACTGAGTATCCTCTAGATAAAGGACGAATTTTGAGTTAATCAGTCTCCTCTCTGATGCGCCTCACTACCCTGCTTCTCTAAGACTTCGTAGCTGTATTTTTTGTTCAATTTGAGGTCCACTATGTTCCGAGAGGGAGGGGTAGGCTACTAAAATTCCACGACAAGCTCGAGAATGGAGTACGATGTGCTATAGATATACTTTTCTGATGCAAACACTGCTAAAAAGGACGCATGCCAATGCTTTATTATGAAGAATCCGCATATATCTACTGTACGTCACGGGAAAGCAGCTGTGTTTCTGTGAGTAGAGTCTGTTGTAGGTAATTACGGGTTTATGGCCTCAAAGGGGTGCTCCTCGTTGAGATGTGAACTACTCTTTCTCCATGAGCAGACATTTTGGTCCGCGGTGGCAGCAGATGTAACACTTTCGCGGCGGCGAGGGCATCAATCGCCGTTCCTCTCATTGGCTCTAGGCACATTTCCATGGACTCTGCCGACCGCTCTATCCATCATTATGGTAGAAGATTCGCGAAGAAAAGAGAACAGGAACATAGTTCCTAAAACGAAAAACGCCAGGGATGAATCACGGCGAGGCAATCACACTCTCTCGCTCTCTGCTCCTACAAATGCTAGGGGGGGACTGTTGACGATTTTCTTTTGTTTATTCTCCACCAATGAATTTCTGGCATCTTGGCATGCCCGTTTGAGCACCACTATCCAGAATATCTAGTCACGGGCTTTGCCCTCGATCAGAGCTTGAACCTGATCCAGCTGCTGGTCAGAACACCATGTGAAGAGCTTACAGTGATTTTCGTCATCCGAATATTTCTGGCGCTAAGCACTCTCACGCCAGTGATATACATGCTCGCCATGCTCGTAAAGACAGGTCACCTCATGAGACGAATTTAGCTCTGTACAGCGCTACAATTACGAGGGAGCTCCAAGTTGTGCAACTGTTGCTTTCCTTTGACATTTTACGTTTTTTCCTTTGTTTTCCATTTCTACTTCATCTTGAGCTTCCCTTTTTGAGGTGAGGTCATGCGTGTTATACCCTCTCCTATTGTCTCTTACCGGACTCGAATTTGTTTTCATTCCATTTCATTTCAAGACATATAAAGCATGCACGATGAAACAGCACTTTCCATTAACAACCCTGAGATCGAGAGGTGAAACCAAAATCGGTACTAAGTGTCACTATCACAGTACAAGCTGGGTAATGGTAATATGATTATGACTACAATATCAAAGAAATCCAATGGATACCGCCTGCTCTGTGAACCGATAGCATCCTTGAAGGCTAGAACTCTGCAGTCACTAAGCTGTGTATCTTTGACTTTAAACGTCTTTCTATGAAACAGAAGCCTAATTTTGAAAAACATGACAGAACTTTTCCTTCAAGGTTATATAAAAGTGGACAGCTAGGTGTGAATTGTTTCTACACTGATTCTTTCGTGCAGTAATAAAAATGCTGAGAACTCTGAGATATACTTTTCAGAGAGAGTGGTAGTCATTCGGAACTGATGAGTCGGAAGGGCCGGTACTATCAATTGATACGGAAGCAAGACAGCTCATCGTAGGCCTGTAATCGTTACAACTGGAATAGTCACTCACAGAGACCACGATGGGATTGTTCTAGTCATGACAGTTATTTTCCTATTCGAGCTATTTAGTACAACAACGGGGTCGATGTTTTTATGCTGGATCAATTGGTCGATATATTCGTGTACTATTTTTTAGTTCAACATACATGTAGCGTTGATGAAACGCTTCGCTTTCTGATAAAGTGTAAATTACTTTCAAGATCATCGTGCTCACATCGTTACCATTTTTTAATGTGAATTTCGGAGCTTTCTCTACTATAAAAGAACCAAGGAGTGAACGAGTTTAGGACCAGGGAGTGGAAGAATTCATTCTGGCAGTCATAACCCACAGGGTACAGCATCGCGATGTATGAAATGGTGGTGTCAGTACGCACGCCCCCCCCCCCCTCCAGCCCCAGCACCTACCTACCAATTTCACCACCCACATTTTCCAGTTTTTCACCCACGGATTTTCTGCCGAGCCGGCCACATTCTCCAGTTTTTCACCCACGAATTTTCAGTTGAGCCGGAGAGCGAGAGAGCCTCATCATTGCGGACCGGTGGGGCGTACCAGCCAGAAGGAGTGCGCACAGTGTTGAAGCCGTTCTCAGCCTTTTTGTTGCAACGCGTATGCGACAAAAAGTGTAGAAAACGAGTGATACGAAGGATATAATACAGTAATGCACTTGCCCGCTTCAAAAACTGGTGCAGAACGATTTTGCCAAACCGCACCAAAAGCAGCCGCACTGCCACGCCCCGGTCCGCAATGATGAGGACTGTATATAGTGCACATGAAACAGGGAAAAATACGAAAAACCAATAGCCGAGGAGAACTTTTTTCCCAACGCGGCAAACTTCGCTCAAAGCCACATGCGACCCTCCTCTCTCCTACAGGCGACCAAATACGACCCCCGCTATCCCCAGCAAAAAGTACGATCCCCTATGTGTTTCACACAACGATGCTGTACCCAAAACCCTCATATCTGACCAGTAGAGGGAGAGGGCGTAGGATGTGCGTCTGATTGGGTGTGATTACAGTGGGTTTTGTTGGCGAGTTGATCAGCTATGCTTGAGGATGCCCAGCCCGGTTAGATATTATTTGGCTCACGACACGATTGGTATGGATCAGAGAGACTGCCAAGACAATCGCGCTGCTGCACGCCGAGCGTTTGTGCGGTAGTGGGTGCGGCAGTTCGAGTAAGGTGTTCCACAATAACAAGAAAGTGACACCCTAAAAGACAGTCCCCACCGTCAATAATTTTGTAGGCGTTTTCTCCAAGTAGTTCCTTCTTTGCGGCTTCACAGTAAGTAACTAAGGCTCTCGTCCCTAAGAGGAACTCTGATGCCTATCTAGTATTGCGTCGCACATATAGCACCAAATTCTTACAGTGTAGTAGATTTGGTGACCATGTTACATAAAAAATGCAAAATGGGTTCATAAGTAAAGGCTTTTGTGAGCAATGTAGTGAGAACGGCACGAGAGTTCTCGCTATGGCACAGCGGTTAGCCCCTGTGTTAGCCATAGCGTTCATGTCCAAAGTCGAGAAACCCGTATTGGACCGTAGACCAATTCTTTTCCATCGATACATTGATGACTGCCTCATCATATGTTCAACCCAAGACGAAATGGATGTCTGTTTCAGTCTTTTGAATGAGCAGTCTGAAAACATCAAGCTTACACGGGAAAAGCCCGTGGAGAATTGGTTACCGTTTCTCGATGTTCAAATTCAGTTGCTACGAGAAAGTGTCAGGACCAAATGGTACCGGAAGCCAAGCAACAAAAACATTTTGATACATTACACCTCGGCTCATCCGATGAAAACTAAGAAAGCTGTCGTCCAAAACATGTTCAGGATAGCCCATAAGGTCTCATCAGATAGCGAGTTAAGAAAAGAGTCGTCGAACAGAGCCCAGACTATCGCGTTATCCAATGGATATCCTTGCTCTGAAACGACTCGACGGGGTAGCACGTGTCGAGGCACTTCCAGAACAACCCTCCCGATAAGTCCTTTTTTGCCTGCCCTATATTTGCGAACAGGTGAGCAGGACGATTCGATCACAACTGAAACGATGTGATCTCCAGGACGATATTAGTATTGTGGAAATACCCCCCTGTAACTTAAAACGTCACCTTATTCGCAACCGGCTTTATGACACCTTAAGTGACACCCCGGATTGTATGTTTGTCCCTTTCGCAGACAGGCGCGATGCCCTGATGAACAGGCTTCCGGCAGTTATTTACTCGATACACTGTCAGAATGTGGCAGTTGACTTGCACAGTAGGACAGTGAAACAGGGCGCCCCCTTCGTGTGCGGGTTAAAGAACATCTGGAGGGGCTCAGTAGATCTAGGGTCCAGACTCCACTCGGAGCTCATCGAGTTGAACACCATGGAGGCACGTCATTTGACGTCTCGGTGGTCATCTTAGCGCAGGAGCCCGAGATCACGGCGCGTAAGACATTGGAGGCATTTTGGATCACTGCCAAGGACCCTAAAATGAATAGAAAGGAGGAGTGTGTGGCTGTGACCCGCGAACTCGCGCCTTTCCTCGACCTCTGTAGGTTTTGATCTGAGCCATAACAGCCATAACAGAGCCGTAACACTATGATCGATACCGTTGGGTTGTTTTACTGGTTTAGTGAAATTGTCTTGGGAATTGTTGAGGCTTTGCGGGCCAGGTCTCATACGTTTGCCTATTAGTCTACAGCGAACGAGTGACGCCGAAACGTTGGCCTAATAAAGTACTTCCTTGTCGAGGCTCGAAACCAAACTACATCTCCATGAGAGTTCCTTCAGTGACTGCGGCATGCAATCTATGGCTTCGGGATGATGTGTCAATGCGATAGCGTATGTGACACTGCTCAACGGACAATATGGATCACGTTTCGTGTGTGGGAGACATATTATCGCATTTCGAATTTTTTGCATCCCTGTGTGCCATCAAATGAATACATTCGGTATCATTGCAATCAGTAGGGTCAATTTCAAGAGGGATGGACTGACCCCTTGTTTGCGACGTTTCCGCCACTGGTTGTTTTCTTCCTAACTCGATCGCTAGCCGGCTCACCATTTTCAGAGCAAAGGCGGAGGCGGGCACGCTCACCTCCCTCACCGCTCCCGATTAATTGCGATGGTAAAAGTTTATGACCTGATATGGAGCGATTTCGGACAACTTTTCCATACAAATAAACGGTAGGCAGCATAACTCAGGCATTGAGGTATTACGGTCTTAGAAAGATTGCGTCAATGAGTTTCTCCCAGAATCTTGCTTCGTCTCCCTTTGCGGAGCACATTTTCACTTTGAATCGGACACTTTTCAAACCAAATCGGACACTTTTCAAACCAAATCGGACACTTTTTGAACCAAATCGGACACACCCCTTACCAAGGGCAGTTGATAACTAACCACACTAGGTCTGCTGCAAGGCCCCGCCCAACAGACCCCGCCCACCTTTCCAGCGCGGTCACGGTTTTCCAAGATGTTTTATGAAATTTGCTTCTTCGACTTTTTCTCACTTTTGCTAGTTGCACACACACTTCAACTGAAAAGGATTGGTACCGATACAGATCTGAATCCGCAAAATATCAATAATCAAGCGACGTAAGTTATGAATTTTACATCTCCTCTCGACGTCGGTTTTTTCACATTTTCACACTTCACAAAACGGATAATAGCATGCTTTTTATGCTTCGACATGCCTGAGATCGGAGATATGCCGGGCATTCGAGCACTGTACGGAAGCTGGCTTACTAGTGGATATTCGTTGGGCAACTGTCATCTTCGTTTACTGCGTTGGACAGAGACACTAATTTATGTCGGGATGAAAATATGGCAACAGAAGCGTAGAAGCCTTGAGGCAAAGTTAAACATGCGGCCCACCTACCCGATCTCAGGGATCTCGAGTGTACACACTAGCACACTAGGCCCCGCCCCTCTGGCTACGCCCACTTTCGTTTTTCGCGGAATTTTGATTTTGATTTTTCTTCCGAATTTTCACTTTTTTAGGCTGTGACAAGCGGCCCCGCCCACTAATGGAAGCTCCGCCCACTTTGTAGAAGCCCCGCCCACTTTTCAAAAATGATGCAGATCGGCGAGCTAGTGACCGTACTAGCAGGTTATGGCCTCTCCCGTCACATAGAATGAAAAAAAGGGAAAGACCACAAAAAAAGGAAACTTTGTTCCGGGTGACGGGAGAGGCCATAACCTGCTAGTACGGTCACTAGCTCGCCGATCTGCATCATTTTTGAAAAGTGGGCGGGGCTTCTACAAAGTGGGCGGAGCTTCCATTAGTGGGCGGGGCCGCTTGTCACAGCCTAAAAAAGTGAAAATTCGGAAGAAAAATCAAAATTCCGCGAAAAACGAAAGTGGGCGTGGTCAGAGGGGCGGGGCCTAGTGTGCTAGTGTGTAAAAGCATGGCTATATTCGTTTTGTGAAGATTGAATGTGAAAAAACCGACGTCGAAAGAAGTTATAAAAATTCAGAACTTACGTCACTTGATTGTGAAGTGGGCGGAGTCAGATCTGTATCGGTACCAATCCTTTTCAGTTGAAGTGTGTGTGCAACTAGCAAAAGTGAGAAAAAGTCGAAGAAGCAGATTTCATAAAACATTTTGGAAAACCGTGACCGCGCTGGAAAGTGGGCGGGGTGTTGGGGCGGGGCTTGCAGCACCTAGTGTGGTCTAGTTATCAACTGCCTATTGTAAGGGGTGTGTCCGATTTGATTTGAAAAGTGTCCGATTTGGATTTGAAAAGTGTCCGATTTGATTTGAAAAGTGTCCGATTTGATTTGAAAAGTGTCCGATTTGGTTTGAAAAGTGTCCGATTTGGTTTGAAAAGTGTCCGATTTAAAGTGAAAATGGTATAAATGCGTTAGCGCCCATAGTAGGACTGCTTAATAGCACAATCTTGCGTATGCTTGCGATGTTTTCCGGGATCGTTGCGCTCAATTGACATTAGCAACAAGGCAAACACTGGTGTCATTCCTATGTCAATTTCGATGATCAAAGCAGGAATCTCAGTATTTTGCCCTTTGAGATTCGTGCTTTATCTTGCCAAATCCGCTCGTTTCTCAAGCTATCTGAAGTACAGCATCGCAGATTAATATTCCTAGCTAGTTGACTCGCCATAACACTTCGGCGTCAAATCAATCAGGCTATGGCAGCCAACATCTCATACCGTTTGTTTAGGGATATGTCGTTTGCAGCAACCACATTGCTACCACCTTGTAAAAACATGCCAGGCAAACCGTGTTCCATGAAAGCAACTAGTCAAAAATTACAAACTGGAGCACTTTCGTAAGTGATCATCAGAAGCCCTGGACTATAATAATGAGCATCGAAGCCATTCTTCATGGCTTCAGTAGGTTGTCAATGACGAAAACCTTATAGTCATTAATTCGGACGAGTTATCCGACCCAGTAGACGCTTACCGTAATCTGTCATGACACGCTAACGGCGATGTGGACGCGCTGAACAATCGCCGTTCTCCTGTGCTTGTTTTATTCCATTTTTATTCTCAAGGATTACAGCGAGACCATCTTCGTTATTCGATTACTTCATTGATAAATTGCAGTGAGGCGCTGACGTAGCTTGGGGAAAAGCGGAGCGGGAGGACGGACCACTCTTACGTTTACCCCTTGTCAAAAAAGGCTCTGGCTTGGATCCCAGACGACCAGAATCGCTGAAGGTTAGTTCCGCACAGAAGACATAGCCTTCACTAACCATAAGTCCAAGGCCACGTTCATACTTTGCATCAGCGCTTTGAGAGTACGTCAGTGTTTTGAGCGACCGTTTCGAACGACTAGGAAAGCGTAGGTATCGATGTAGGGTTCTGAAAGTCCTGTGTGTAGTCGCTGAAAAGGCCGGCATACCCTCGAAACTGTCGTACGCTAGATTTATATCTATAATCTCCTGGTTCGCTCAAAACGATATCCCACGCTCTAAACGCTCGGATCACTGACGCAAAGTATGAATGCACCCTTAGCTTTAACCAGCAGAAGAGATACGAATACTCTGGCGAGTGGTCCTCCCTCCCTCCCCCTTCCACCCACGTCCTCAGTGCGTTAGCATCTACATTCGGTCATTCAACGATCTTCACCACGTGAAACAGGCAGAGACAACCTGCCAGCTTTTAGTTTCGAAGAAAGGTCGTGCAATAAAAAATGTGGTACGTAGCATGGCCAGAGCTGAGTGATCTGACGTCATGGCTTTCTGTCGTCAGCTGGTTGCAAAGGCAGGTTTTTAGCTATGTAAGGGCCCAGGTGGTTGGAACTACACTCTGCACCCGACAAGTTGAGTAAAAAACTGTAAGAAGCTGTAACCACAGGTTTCGACAGGTTCACTGAGCTGTCGGGAGCATTGCGTAACTAATTATCTCAAGTTGCACATGCACAATAGTTGAGACGCTTGTTTAAAAAGAATTCTTGCTTGGTTAATTGTTTTATGGATTGTACTAGTATAAGCCCTATTTCTGCATCGTGTTGGTCTCATTATTTCTAGGAAATAGTGAGCTATTCCTGCTTAATAAGACTTTCTTTGACTTCTATGCTTAGTAGTGGACTGCAATTAGGTTTTTTGTTCTGTTGATTGCTCTAGGGTCATTTACCAGTTTACTTGGTAATCTTGCGATATGAGGCACGTTTTATGGACGCAAAAAGAACTTACTCACAACTAAATAATAGTTCATTGTTGAACAGAATTTCATTCCGCCGGTTTTGTAATGTCTATATCCAGTGGAAGGCGTCGCAGTTTCGGTGGTGTTACTTCCAAAGAAGTATGTAACATTTTTCACATTCCAGCTTTCTTTCTTCATACAGTCTATTTCGCTGCGGATGATGGGGCGTGTCTGCGTGGCTGCGTTCGGCGAGGCGCTAATCGTTTTTTTCTTTTTTTTATATCTATAAGTGACAGGATGTGTACCGCGTCATTCTTATCAGATGTTTCTCATTAGTTCTCACTAACCCGCCAAACAACTGGTGTAGAATGAATTTGGCGATGCGCCAAACGCGTGTTCTCACACGCCCCCTCATGTGGAGCGAACCAGGCTGTAATTATTTCTGTCTTCTGCTTGAATTTCTGAGGTTGACCATGACTCACTGGCAAAACTGCTGATGATGAATACATGCTATGAAGCGATGCCAACGTCTGGTCGTGTAGTGGTCTTGGATGAAGACCTCGTAATGTGGCAAGCATTTCATCGAATTGTAACTCACGGTAAGAACAATACTGTTTAATTTTCTGAATCCGGATTTGAAGTAACGATCTATTACTACATTAAGGTGTTGGCATGTTTAAAAGGGGGAAGGGGTACGTGACAACTGCAACTTTCGGTGGTGGTCCTGGCGAAAAGGCCACGGAGTATAGAAACAGAGGACTCGACTGCCAGTGCATCGAAAGGCGTGAATAACATGTCGCAAGTGAATGGGCGCTTTCCGGGGGGGGGGGGGATTCTGGGTTGGCTGGGCCACTTTCCGCACTCGGAAAGTTGGAGTGTGTAAGGTCGTCCAAGAAAGTTAGGGACTGAGTAGTTTTCCGTAGACGGTTGGAGGGGGCTATTCCACATCGTCTCTTCTCCCCTTCCCTAGTCCAGTCTGAACTGGAGCACAAACATTTGGATTACACTTGAAGAGCAGACAACCTATTTCAATCAATATTCACTCTTAGAATGGAATCTTATAGCGACACGACATGTACTTCTATCCGATTCACAACAAGGTGGAGCGATTACCGGTATCCTGTCAGTAACAGATTTTATTCGCGTGCTTCTCAAATTGTTTCGGTAAGAGTTTCGTGGTTGTTGAACACATTTCGCTTATGAATTGAAATATACTGTTTATCGGCAACTATTTAGAGAATCGAAATTTGTTTCGCGTGAAGAAGCCAATGACCTTGGGTTGCTTACCATCAGAAAATATCAAGGTGGGTTTTGCTGTTATCATACTGTTTTACGTACTGGTACATGTGAGCCAGAACTCATGTACGAGGGTTCAGAACTCACCAAAAAGGCAGGCAAATGGAGAAATTTGGTGTGGATTAGCGCAGAAAGCAGGTGAGAGTTCTCTTCTATTGGTGTGGCCAGGTATACTTATGAACTCTTCGTGGGACTGCGTTCATACATTGTGAATATGAGGAATCAGCGAATTCGGAGAATGGGAGAACAGAGACCATGTCACCAGGGATAAGATGGTTATCGATCGGATCCGCCCCCTAGCAAATCAAGAGATTCCGTGATTTGGATAACGCGCGTTCTCCTCATTAGCGGAATTTCCCACTTTGCGCATTCTTCGAAAACGCTTGTAAGTGGGTCGGTCTTTTTCTACAAATTATAAGTTCAGGAGAACAGGGGGATTTAGTACCCCAAACTGCACGTAAACTCAGTGCTTAGGAATATCGAATGCACCCAACGAAACCCCGTTTTCGCCTACGAGCTCCTGCGCACCGTCGTACGGCATGCCCAGTTGCGTGCATTCACGGGGCCGATACATCCAATTACACGCGAAGTTTTTGGGGGTACTGTGTCCTGCCTGTTCTCGTTACAGTATGATCCTGCGGTTCCTTTCCTTATCCTGTGGTGTGCATTCTTCCAGTCTCTGAACCCACGATATCTCACAATTCTCTGGGTCTTCATTCGCAAAATGTGAACGCGCCCTTATTCCTCAACATAACATCTTTTTAGCCTTCTAGAAGTTGTTAGATTGTTGTCATCCCATCACGTTCATCGCATACCTGTAATCGATCCCGTCACATATGATCCCATCTTTATTCTTACGCACAAGCGCATTTTAAAGTTCATCTGGTGCTTTGTAAGTTCATTGAAAAATGCGACAGCTTTGAAGAGCACCACGCTCTGTGCGCATTTTTGAAATATTTGATATTGTTCCAGGGACAATCACTTTTTCATCACTCATTCATCACTCAAACTCCAAAGCAGCTCGGCGTGGGCACTTGGGAAGGCATCCGCTGTGTATGTCATTTTCCACAGTTTCTTGCTTACTTTTTGTTGCTGTATTACTGAGCTTTCTTGAAGGTGTACCTTGACACTCCTCTCTATGAATGTCTGGATATTCTTTTGAACCTTGGCGTTTCCGGAGTACCAGTTGTAGAACGTGATACTCATAAGTAAGTCAGCTCCGGATTAGTTACTGATTGTACGTTCTAGATGGTAAGAAGCTGATTCAGAGTTGTTGATGTTTATTCTCGTTTTGATGCCATTGGAATTGCCTTACAAAACGAAGGATTCAATTTGGAAATTACTGTGAAGGAAGCTCTTCAGTTCAAGCACATCTGTAATGTAAGTGTAAATAGTCAGAATGCAGCATTACTATATCTGTACACGGCTAATACCAGTCAGCTGGTTGGCATCTTGTAGAGAGCGCCCGAATGCTAGTAAGTACAAGAGGAATTTTTTTATACTCTTCCATCATACAGTGAAGTGTCTTTGTCCACGCACAATTACATAAAACACTAGCAAATACACGGGAAAACAAGCATGCTCTCTGCACTTTTAGTGGTGGTATTTCATGGTTGGCGAGCCTTTGCTTATACTTTTCAGCTTTTTTTATATATCAGTGATCCGCATGAACAGTTTTGTTAGGGACGTCACGAGGTAGCGCTCAAAGTTCGCGTGACGCGCGTCGACGCGCTACGATTGAAAAAGCGCTCCAGTGCTATAGACATGAGCACAGCTGCAGACGGGAATCGATCGGCGCCGACTGCTTGTGTTGAAAGAGTATAGAGGAATAGGAGATGTGCATTGCCTAATGACACATTGTGGTATCGATCGGTGCTGGTCGCAAGTAGAGTAAAGGAGAATGGGAAGGTAGCAGACAGTTTGGAAGCAGCGCTCACTCTCCTATTATACTATACTCTCTAATACACAAGCGACCGGCGCTGATCGATTCCCGTTCGCGTCTATAGGATTGGAGCGTTGTTGTAGTTGTAACGCTTCGACGCACGTCATCGCGAAGTGTGAACGCTGCCTTACAAGGGAAGGATGGTAGGTCGAAGTGGCCATTTGAAATGAAATGTATACCGGCTGAAAGGTCTTCGGACGGGAATTACGAAACCGTCTTCCATATCTGCTGCGGACCTCCCAGAAAGAAGTTACGGAGCTTTTTAGGGGGAGAATATATCACTACGAATTGGCGGCGTAAGGCTGATGAGATCGTGGCAGCATGGCCGAGTGGATACGTCGTAGGGCTCACGGATGCGTGGTCGAGGGTTTGGATCCTTGATGCGTGTGCTCTTTTGCATTTTTTCGAAAGTGGTCCCTGTGCACTTCAAAGCTATTTTGCATAACTCTTGTCCCTGATAATGTCGTGACGTAATGTTTCTGAACTGATGGAGCCATTGCGAACGATTTCATGGAGATCACTTCTGGCTGAAGAGATTGTCATACGAGCCGAAAACTTCCAGCAGGTGCGAAACCACTTTGGGATAGACATTTCAACACTATGTGAGTGATGAATGAAGGTTTTGCCCATCGCGATCTCCAGCATGATTGCCACATCAACGCCACTTCATATGAAAGCATTTTCCCACTATACTCATCTTCGCGCACAACTTCGTGCGGCTTCGGATTCGGTTTCCAGTCATGTCATTTGGAGAATAAAGTCATT
Source organism: Cooperia oncophora (assembly GCA_036418165.1). NCBI lineage: Eukaryota > Metazoa > Nematoda > Chromadorea > Rhabditida > Trichostrongylidae > Cooperia > Cooperia oncophora. Next base: position 53,871 of record MU912188.1, on the reverse strand, counting down.
TTCAGGGCAAAATCATTCGTTGGAATGCACTTTTGTTGTGTATGCTTTTCAAATCAAAGAAAGAAGAAGTCAACAGCCAGAAAATGTTCTCCATGGAATCGTTCGCAATGGCTCCATCAGTTCAGAAACATTACGTCACGACATTATCAGGACAAGTGTTATGCAAAATAGCTTTGAAGTGCACAGGGACCACTTTCGAAAAAGATGCAAGAGGCACACGCATCAAGGATCCAAACCCTCGACGCGGAATACGTGAGCCCTACGACGTATCCACTCGGCCATACTGCCAACGATCTCAGAGGCCTTACGCCGCCAAGTTCGTACTGAACGCGAATATTCTCTCCCAAAAAGCTCCGTAACTTTGGTGGGAGGTCCGCAGCAGATATGGAAGACGGTTTCGTAATTCCCGTCCGAAGACCTTTCAGCCGGTATACATTTCATTCAAATGGCCACTTCGACCTACCATCCTTCCCTTGTTAGCTGGAAGGCATGCTTGGCATCGTGATGTTTTCAGAACAACCGACAGCCTGTTGCTTCTGTCAGAGAAGCGCAGTCATTCTACTCTGTTGTCTCCGTACTTGTCGAACGCCGTGTTCATCGAGTTTGTGTTGTTGACGAAAACGATGTTCTTCAGGTTGCGTGTATTATTATGTACGCCAGTGAATTGAATACGTTGCTGATTATCAGCACTGATTGCCTGAAAAACCCTAGTAATTTTAGATTGAAAAAACATAGTTTCTGTAACTGAATTCATAAATTTTGAAGGAGCCCTACTAGTTTTTGAGTAACTGATTCTCGAGCCATTATGTTCTTGTTCGCCGCGAATGATGGGGCGTGTCAGCGCGGCTGCGTTTGGTGCGGCGCTGCCCCTTTTTTTCTTTCGGCAAACGACAACACTGTATCATATCGTTCGTATCAGATGTTTTCCACCAGTTGCTGTCACTCAGACGATCAGCAGCTGGTGGAGAATGGGTTCGGCGGCGCGCCAAATGCAGCCGCGCGATCACGCCCCATCGTCTGCAGCGAACCAGAGCCACCTGACCCGGCGAGTCACTATTACTTGTCATCTATACTACATTATGGTCCAACCCATTAAAGACAGCGGGCTACACCTGTGGCTCAAGCGATAACGGACGGGACAGGATACAGTATGTGGATGGGTGAAATGGCGGTGTCAATACCATCATCCACATAACTTTCCTCTTGACCCTTTTCACCCAGCCCCCTATCAGAACCCATTTATTTTCAGACAATTTACCATCGAGGGGGGGGGTTGTGGTAGGTAACTCCGATCAGCAATAAAAAAGTACTTGTCTCGCCCCGTTGGTTAGAAGGAGGTGGGTGGTAAAGCGTGCGCGAAATGCGAAAAAGTCAGTTATCGGAAAATTTCCTGTCAAGCTCAGATACGACTCCCTACCCTGCCCTGCCCCAGAGACTCGAATACGATCCATCCTGATCTGATAGCAATGATGTACGCCGAGACGAAAGCGTTCCGTCCCGTCTACCTTGCTCTTTTCAAAGTTGCTAGTTGCATTTTCAGGTCTGAAAAAAACAGTACACTTGAGTCTATTAATAGAGTTATGGCTAGGTTTGAGGGACTCGGAGCTGAAAGAAGTTTTAGGCTCTACTTGCTTGGAATAATATCTCGTTTGTATGAATCCAGCTTTTTTCAGGAATCCTTTTAAATTCAGACGTCTTTCAGGGCATAATCTCCCTTTCTGATGTGATGAAAACCCTTGTTTTGGAGCCAGGAAGGCACCTCAATTCACGGAATATTCCGCAGAGGCGTTTTTCTCAATCTTCATTCGACGTGACTAACATGGTAAAAAATATATCTTGACAGAAATTCTACGATCTTTTTTTTCGTTTTTGCAGCAGTTGTATTTGCGGTCGCTTGCGGAAGGCAGCAGCGTACAGTAATGATCTCTATTCCTTCATATAGTCTCCGAAGAAACCATAATTAGATTGCGTTCAGTTTTGCGATGACGCGCGTCGACGCGCTATCGTTGCAAGCACGCTCCAGTGCTACCCAACTCCCTCCCCAACTCCAACGACATTATTTGCGAACTTTCACATAGATCTTCGTTTAGCTGAGGGTTGGTTGATGAGGTTTGTTTTGTTCCACTTCTCATTTTTTCAACTCGTTGATATTTCAAAAGATTTCAATCCGCTAGTTTTATCTGGTTATTTCCACAGGGGTTTCTTCCCCGAAGTAGGTCTGACTGCGAAAGCAATCAGAAAACGAATTGGCGAATAAAAACTTATGAAACGCTCAGCTATGAGCTGAAATAAAGTGAAAAACATTAGGAAACTCACCAACTAACCAACCATCAGGAAATTCACCAACTAACCCACCATCTCAGCAGTACGAGGATCTGCTGAAGCTGGAAACCGGTCCACTGAAATCGAAGATGAAAACAACAGGGGACAACAGGGTGATGTAACATCAATCAAAGTGCGGATGGTAGCCCTGGGACTGAACCCTCTGAAAATAGGAACAGAAACTGCTATGAAAAAAGGGGTTGGTGGTGAAAAAGTGGAGTTGGGTAGCATAGGAGCGCACTTGCAACGGTTGCGCGTCGACACGTCACGACGCGAACTCTGAACACAACCTCATGAAAAGAGTTTCAATCATGCCAGTGATTTGTGCATTTTTGGTTGCATCCTAACTGTTTCTTTGGTTGACTAAATCAGTTTGAACGAATGCAGGGTTTACTGACTGCGAACACGAGTTCACTAATACTTCACTTGTATAATGTGTACTTCTGAAGACTTTGTTGTAGCAGTGATTCTCTAGTACTCAACATTTTTGCTATGATTTGTTGTTGTTTTTCTGTGTTCTAAAGTGAAATATACAATTATATAAAACTTAGAAGGTTTGTTACTTCATTCGCAGAATATGGTATCCGTAGAGAGGAGTTCGTTTGGCCAAATGGATATCGTTCATTCAATTACGCGCCACAGAAACTCTTAGGCTGCGTTCCTAGTCTGGGACGAGGGAAAAGGGGAGTCGGTGATTCGGCTTCTCGAGGCTCCCGAAAATGCTGCGGCGCTCTCGCGCGCACACTCTGCCGTGTCGGGGAGTGTGCTTGAAACCAGTGGATGGGTACTGATCGACTGTGGTCGCTAGCGATTCGACGTTTTGGGAGGACGCGCTTCGGCATGGACTATTGGTGCACACCCGCCCATGGGCGCAGTTCGTGACATCCGAAGCCGCGCATAGCGCACATACTAGCAGAGTACTTCCGAGCTGGGCGACTTGGAGCGCGACACCATATTGAGTGAGGTATGTCCTGGTGTGATTGATCCCGCTTACAACACATTTCTTGCCGCCCTCGCTGAGACTAGGATGTGCTGAGCTACACTACAACCGTCTGCATCATACCACTGACTGTCCTGGAGAACCTAGTATCGCAGATGATGCCATTGAACTTTCTCCTTTTTGTCCACGCCGCATTTGTCGGGGTTTTCACAACCCTTTTGTCCTGCAATCAATGCACCCTGTGCCGTTCATCTACGCAGAGAATCCCTCATTCACGTTCCTCTGTTTTCTCTCACTGTCTGGTGACACTGAACGAGTCCGACTCTGAGTTTCGACTTCTTTACAGCCATGTGACTTCTTTGAGAGGGTATCCTCCATACGGGAAGGGAAGGGGAGAAGGGAATTGGCGTAATGCTAGTAGAGTCTGCTCCGTGTAGTGAATATCCCAGTTAGTTTTATAACCAGTTTTGTTTTATCGTCAATCGCGCATAAATCTTTCCTCATTCTATGGTATCTGATAAGGGCAGCGCAGCTGGGTGGCTGGTAAGGCACCAGGACTATGTCGCCAAAGAGAAGAAATAGAAATATGCTACCTCCATGACCAGGGTACGTCGTACCTTGGGCACTCCCAGAGGGGTCGTAGTTGATCGTTGGGGAGGGGGGAAGGGGTGGAGTGGAGTCTTGTCAGTCTACGTAAAAATGTGAAGAATGTTTTCGGTTGTTTACTTCACTCGGCTTCCCTCGTTCCGCTTGCGCTACCGCCGTTCTCCTTCTCCGCCTTGTCTCGCTTTTTTGGGGTAAATGACAGTTTCTTCGAGCGGTAAAACTACAGAAAACTCGCAGGAAGTAAGGAGAATAGGAGAAGATGGTGGGCAGAATGGAATGGCCAGGGGGTGCGTACCAGGGAAGGACATTTTGAAGGGCATCGTACTTTGCAGATTTGTTCCCCAGCGGCAGGACGTGCTTTATTTGTGGTAGACACGGCCAATCTCTCAAGTGCTGGCTTAACAGCTTGACGTTATTTCTTCCGTCTGTCGATTTATAATTGCATACTTCAGTTACTGAAGTCGTGGGAGAAACTGCTGGTGACTCAAAGACAGTTGGCACGATAAATCACGGGTAGGAATAATTCGCCTGGCAGGACGGGATTCCGCGTCCTCGAGCAGGCGCTGCGTAGCGCCTTTTCCAAGGAAGGTACCTTATAAGGCCCTATCAAGCTGCAACATACCCGCCGACGCCCACCGCGCCCGTCCGCCCACAAATGGACGACCCTGCTCGTGTTGTTCCACCTGCAGAGTAGAATATGAAGCGGAGCGACTAACTTGAAACGGCCGTGGTGTTGCACGGATATATGAGTATATACGTGCAGCTGTATCTGTCATAACGGTTATCGGGTAAAGGCCTACGAGAAACTCCTCCGAAATTGCTTCTCGAGTTACTGAGAGCGAAGACTTCTCTTCTCAGGTCTTTGACCGTTTCACTTCGTTTTTTCGCTATTCTCCCGCTATATGGCACTCTCCAGCGTCCTGCTAGCATTTTGGAGCAAGTACAAATTAGCGTGCCACATGTCCTTTAAGGTCACGGAATTCTAAAACGAATGCCAGGACGAGTTTCCCAAGCGTTTTCTGGCAGAATGTTTCACGTGCCCCAGTTCTTCAATATAAAGGATGAGGTCTGAGAGAAAAACGGCGCTGAAATGGGTTGATCGAGGGTGATTCGAGCGAATGAGAAATTTCGTCCTTGCGCACATTGATAGATCATCTGTCCGCAGTGATGGATGGTTATGATGCGCGAATCTCAAATCATTCACGCCTTTTTCAGCAGAGTAGTTTTATACGGATTCCATTAGGAAAGACCTTGCAACTGGAGTGTATACCTTTTTTTTCTTGATAATTGAAGACCATCAAAAATTATGTGAAGACTAGAGAAAATCAAGTGGTCCGCGAAGAGCACGTGCATTCGGCATCAAGGTCTGCACTCTTATGGAGTGTGCCTCTTTCGTCACTCGAAAGGGCGAGATAAAGTGGCCATAGACGCATGACTCTTGTGGGCTTTGTTCTTTTTGGTCTACAAGACAACGATTCACACAGTGAATTACGCGTGGGCATTTTGGCGCCTGCAGCGTCGTAGGGCGATTTCGTGAGCTCGTTGGAGCAATCTTGCCTGTCCACACTTTTGCGAGCTCACGAGTAGTTCTGACTCTCTAGATATCTTTCTTGGGAGTGTGCAAGCAATAGAGGTCTGGTTCGCACAGCATGTTGCGTTTGTCTGTGCTCATTTCAGCACCGTAAGAAATGCACAACGAGTTATTGCACCGATGCTATCACATCGGTGCAATAACTCGTTGTGCATTTCTTACGGTAATCCTAAAGAGCGCGGCAGATCACAGTCTACGAAGGGAAGAAAAATTCGAATATTTATTAGACAACATGAAGACAACGTAGAAGTGAAGGTGAAGAGGTGATTACAGATGCGCTAGTCACATTCATGGTTCGTGGAAGTTGTTCAGGCCAGTCAAATTTCCCAAATCTTCGGGAGCTAGCAAACTATTTCACATCCGACAGGAATGTTGAAAAAGGACTAAAGTCTGCTTTGTGGTAAAAGCTGAGAGGGTAAAAGCGGCCCTGGTGGCGTAACGGATAGCGCACTCGCCCGTGAGGTGCGGGTTCGACTCCCGCCTGGGGTACGACTTTTGCCCACAACTCAGCATTCTTGTGATAATACTAAAGTCTGTTTCGTTTTCTGCGATACAAGACGCACCTTCTCCTCGAGTGCGCGAGCATCGCCCTTGAAAAGACGTCCTTTTCTCGTTTTCATTCTGCGGGTTTTTGTTCGTTCTTATCTACAGATTGATCTACGTTGAGCAAGAAATGTTCGGAAGCAACTCAGAAGATTGGAATGTGCAAAGAAGGCAAAAACAAGTGCCGCTGGGCTTAATAGCCTGACTGCTCCTTCTAAATACCCCAGTAAAAGAGCTTGATACCTCAGAAAATAGAGTAAGTATAGCAGCGGATTGTTGTAACAACTGTATGAGTGCCTAGAATGAAAGTGCAAAGGGGCTCCCAGAAAGACAGCTAGCTCACAAAGCTCTCCCTGCAAATTACACTGCTTATTCTGGAACTGGGGTGGGCGTGCTGCGTAATTCATTTGGAAGTGTTGCGGCTGCCTTTTTTGTTGGATATTGCCATTCGGTGCAATTGTAGTCATGCTTCGTCCATTACAAGACGACATGACAGTTGTCCTTGAAGGCAGTTGGCACGATAAATCCCTAAAGACGAGTAGGATTAATACGCCTGGCAGGACGGAATTCCGCGCCCCTGAGGAGGCGCTGCGCAGCGCCCTTTCCAAGGAAGGTACCCTTATAAGGCCCTATCAAGCTGCAACATACCGACCCAAACGCCCACCACGCCCGCCCGCCCACAAATGGACGACCGTTCCTGACGCTCGTATTGATTCATTTGCTAAGCAAATTATGAAGCGAAGGGATTGGTATGAAGCGGCCGCGATGCTGCATGGATATATGGTACATACGTGCAGCCGTATTCGGTAGCGGTTATTGGCAAGATGCCTACGGGAAACTCGTCCGAAATTGATTTTTAGTCATTGAGAACGGAGGCTTTTTCTTCGCAGGATTTTGACCGTTTCACTCCGTTCTTTCGCCATTTTCCCACTATATAGCGCCCTGCTAGCATTTTAGGCCAAGTAGCAAATTATCGTGCCAACTGCCTCTAATGGAATAATCTGAAGAAAAGAGCATCGCACGGTATGTTAAATTGAAGAACGTAGCCACGCCTACGCTATCTCCACGACGAAGAGGGTATTCTGCATGGAGTCATGGGTCAAGGAAACCCTCTGGACAATTACATCCGGTCGTGAATCCAGTTCTTGATCTTTCGGATCCAGCGACCGATGTGCATGGTGTCCCACAGTCCTTGGTGATGAACTTCATCGACATCGGCATTGTCCAGGCAGCTTGACGGCTTCAGAAAGCTGCAAGTATTTTGGAAATTACAAGTTACATAGCTGCTTTAGACTGGAAAATACATAGCTGCTTCGGACTGCGTGCACACACTGTAGGCTTTCCTGAGCTCGCGGGTCATGGTCACATACACTCCTTATCCCTGAGATGAGTAGGCGTGGCATTCGAACATGGCACAGAATAGGTTACTCGTGGGATATTTCAGTTCGAGACAACTGTCATCTTGTTCAGTGCTGGACAGAGACACGACCACAATTGTGTAAAAATGAAAATATCTCTTCAGAAGCGAAGCCACGGTTACGTTTAGTTGAAATAAGCAGCCACGCCTACCCCGTCTGAGGGATTTTGCGTATACATGGACAGCTTCACCTTGTCGTGACGGAAAAGCGGTGGTGAAGAGGTTCTTCTTACAAAGGAGCATCTCAAGAATATTCTGCGTTGGATATCCTATGTACACTCCATATCCAGGGAGTGGAAAGGGCGTGGCTGCGTACTTCATTCAAACGTGGCGGCGGTTGTGCTTTTGGCTTGCTACTGCTGTTTCGCAATCGTCCAGGGAAGGGGAACAATCTACGGAAAACGGACCTTACGCCATGCTCAAATGAAAACGTGGCTATGGCCCTATCCAGGTCCGGTGCATTAAAGGGACCACCCGTAAACTGCACCCGTAAACTGCAATGGTGCCCGCCTGCGCTCCCTAGCTAATGGGCTTCTTTGCGCCATCCCCATCCCTTTCCTGCACACATACCAGTACTAGGGCATTAGGGATGGCTCTGCCGAGACGTCCATGTTCAATCTTTTTTGACTGTATTCTGTAACATAAAGGCTCTTGTACTGCACCTGACCGTTTGAGAGTAAAGTTAGAGTGGCTCTGCAGTGGTTTTGCTCCAACGCATATTATAAGAAAGTACATTCGATGTTGTGAAGACTATCAAGAAATCGACTCTGCAGTGCACTTCCACTACTTGTAGAAAGTTTACTAAACGGAATGTTAAGCAGTAGTTCCTCACTAGTATCGATTCAACCTCATCGAAACTATTGGTCGTCTTTGTCACAGCCATTGTTCGTAAACGGTTGAAGAAAAACTTTACCTTCAACGTGAAACGCCCGTTTCGCTCCTCAATCGCAACCGCAAAGAGTTCGATGTGATTATCTCGTGCGATAATCAGTTGGCGTTGACCGTCGCCGGCTGACAGTTTGCCTCGTTTTTAATCTGTTTGTTTCGTTAATTCTGTTCGAGGCTCACCTTCTGGTCTTCTCCCTACTTTTAGCTAATAAATAATTGCTGTTTTCCTTTCATTTATGTTTTGGATTCTCATTTGACCTATGTACTCAACCGATAACGACTTGCTCATTTGTCGATAGCAATTTGAAAGTGAGTTTTGTTACCGTGGTGGGCTCCATCTTTTACTTCATAAACCCATTCAAGGTCCTGCTGTCGATTACATTTACGGTCAGTAGGTGAATACCGTCCAGACTTTCTCCGAATCGGAGTTGGATTAATTGATTGATGTATTACATGAGCGTAGCGAACTTTGAAGAACTTGAAACGGGAAAATCAGGTCAAACTTAAAACACTATTCGTGATCAGACGTCGTTGATAGCGGAGTTCAGAAATGGATGCGTAGCTGCTAAGTGGCTCAGCAGTGAAGAAAAAAATAAGAAAAATGGACGAAAATGCCCTAAGGAAAACTGCTTTCATTTTAGGTCCGGTGAGAATACTTTGGAAGTATTGACTGCATGCGAGCAAAACGATGGCTCACAGTAATTGCCTCTCCGCAGCACCATGTCATAAGCGCTGTATCTTACGATGAGAGGGGTCGTAATTGCAGATCAGTAGCGCGCATCGCAGCGGTCTTGAGAATTTCTGCTCCTCCATAGTAGTATGTGTCTTCTTCAGGCTTCATGTAGTTCGTTGAATGTCATTGCACTAAGTACGCAATTACGACCCGTCTATGTTCTGTAGACATAGTGTATATACCCGTGTATAAGAGAAATATTCAGGATATGGTGTGGAAACGAAGCTCGTTACACTTTGCAGCTTTGATTAACTTGTGAAAATTGGGAGTACTGTATGACAAATTACTGTACCATAATGGAGTATGTGCCGGGCTATTTTCGGGACACATCGTATCTCGCTTGTGTCCGCATAACCCTTTTCAGTGACTTGGTTTATTTAGGCTGCGTTTATACTTTGCGGCAGCGTAGCGTAGCGCTTCCAGCGTACGCCAGCGGCAGTGCCGGGGAAAGGATAGATATCGATCTAGCTTCACCAGCGTCACCAGCGTACGCTAGCGGCACGCCAGCGTGCGCTAGCGTGCCGCTAGCGCACGCTGGCGTAGCGAGGGCACGGGAAGCATAGCTATCGATCTAGCTTCACCAGCGTTTCTCGAGCGTTTCTCCAGCGGCACCAGCGTTTTGCTAGCGCTTGCAGCGGCAGGGAGTAGAGACTATGTGGCCGTGAGAGACGCGGAATCGACGTGTATTGTAGAGACTATGTGGCCGTCAGAGACGCGGAATCGATGTGTGTAGAGACTAAGGGCGAGTGAGAGACGCGCAATCGATGTGTTTTGTACCCTCCAGCTCTCCCATAGTCTCTACTCTTGCCCACTAAACGCTAGCAAAACGCTGGTGAAACGCTGGAGAAACGCTGGCGTACGCTAGCGTGACGCTGGTGACGCTGGTGAAGCTAGATCGATATCTATCCTTTCCCCGGCACTGCCGCTGGCGTACGCTGGAAGCGCTACGCTACGCTACGCTACGCTACGCTGCCGCAAAGTATAAACGCAGCCTTACCCTTTCTCCTGCTGTGATATTAGGACGCTATACATGGCTCACTGGGTTTTGTTGGAGTTCCATGCTTCTTCAAAAGTGCATAACACCATCCGCAAATGGTCCTTTGTGAGGAAGGACGAAATATATGATTGCCCATAAAGGTCTACCCGAAACACACCGAAGCTATCGCATAGCTTAGTGGTACCGTAACGCGGCGATTTCTCCTGCAGAAGCGAGTTTTTGACTTCTGATTGGACATAATGTAGAGCGAAGACCTACGTTGTTCTGCGAGTTCGGTCCTGCTGCAGCAGGAAGTCCCTTCATGACATTGCTCTTGTTTCCATCCAGGAACTTTGGCTCCTGATATGCCTTTTCCCATGTGATTATTAGGAGCTGGGGCACAGAGGCGCCGAGTACTCTTCTACGGAGTTCCACGTCGACCTCTATTCAGAATCGTAGTGACATTTATAGGAGTATGGACCATCAAAAACCTTCCGAGCCAGCTGTAGTCTTTCTTGTTGTGTTTCGACAATTAACTTGAAGCTATGATGTAGTTTCATTCATAATGGATTCGAATTTGTTATGAATTTCTTCCAGATAAAAAATATCAGTAGAGATAGCCCGCTCCACGGCGACGCCTTAGAAGGCAATGTCTTCTATTCCAATAAACATTGCCACTGCCGCTCACCACTGCACTTGCAATCCCTTTCGCCTCCCAGCAGGTCGTCTACTGCCCACACATCGAGGATTATGCGGCACATGCTTGACCCTGAGTGCGTATGCCCTTTTTCAAGAATATGTTCAAGAAGAGCAGAACGATTTGTGAGCACAAGCGCGGTTAATACGCTAGCAATCTACCTAAGAACAGGGAACCACACTACACTGCGGCCAATTGTCCTTGTGTAAGCGCTTACCGAGCAATTAGGCGTGGTGAGGGACTGGTTACCAGCTTTTGGTGCCCTTACTATGTACTTCAGACGTGAAAGTCTTACACTCTCTACAACTAGTGGGTACTATTTAAATACGTGGAAAGAACTCCACCAATAGGGTGCATCGAAATCGCGAGCACTCTCTCTTTAGTACGAGCTAAAATATAATTCAATAAGTTCCCTAATGATCTAAGTCTTCGAACAGCATCAAACATAGAAAGGATTTGATAAACCTCAAGCCCGAAACCCAGAGTAGATACAGATATAGTTTCCCTTTGCGGATAATAGGGCGTGTCAGGGGAATGGTATGGCGCAATGCTAACCCTTTTTTTCAGCAATTGACGAGACTTGTCACATCGTCCGTAATAGTTGTTTTCTACCGGCTGTTGCCGCTTAACCGCTTCAACAAGTGATGGATAATAGGTTGCGGCGCGCAATGTCAATTCACGCTGACACGCCCCCTCATGCGCAGCGAGCACAACTGTAAGACGCTGTAAGAGAAAAAAAAACTTCAGTGTGAAACGGATTGTTAGTTTCGTTGTTTGAAGGTGTTGGGCACGATGGCTGGGAGCGAGCCATTACCGCCAACATCATTGATGGAAGGGGTGCGAGAGGAAGGGGCACTACCCACTCAGCCCCTCCATCAATGACGTTGGCAGTAACCGCCCGCCCCCTACCATCGTGTCAGCTGCCTTTGAGCTCTCCAACTCTCCCTCACCTTCATCACCCTCACTGTTTAACACCTGAACCGCCTCTTTCTGTCGGATGGCTTCCGAACGAAATATTTCGCGTCAAGTTTAATAAATTTTTGCTCAAGCTTATTTTTTATTATTACACTGACCTTGAAGAAAAGGTGCGACCCGCCTGAACATATATGTGCTGATATTCGATTCCTTAACAAGTTACCTGAATGGACTCTTTGTATTTTAATTTACAAATAATTGGCAAATCCATGGAGCAGCTCTAAATTCCTGAATGTCGTTCCGAGGAACATTTTTTGATAGATACTTGAACCAGATAGTCTGATGTGGGTGAATGAGTGCGGACCTCTCAACCTACCTTCCGATACGCTTCGAACACCGTGTTCTAGTTTCGTTGTCCTCAAACTTCAACTCCACCTACGGTAGTGTCGAGTGACGAAATGTCGTCCTTACTCTTCCACTGACTGATCTTCCTATAAGGTTACCGTCTCGAACTAAAGGTCACGCCCTTCTTGTCAAGGCTCGCAGGATCCACTTTCACTGCTGGTGCACTATACAGAATGTACTCTCTTTTGGTCCTTTTTAATGTAGATCATGTCGCAAAAGGAAAAACGTGACAGCTAGTAGCCTCTGATTTGATTCAGATCGGTCATTATTGGAATCCTTAGGGCTGCCAACGAGGGAATGTTATAGCCTCCATGTCGCTCCTTGTTAAAGTTAGTCAGTGCGCTCAGTCAATCCGTGGGCGTCTTTCCTTGTTTAGATACTAGTCGGGTCTGTCTCCGAGACTCACCCTCTTTCTCGGCTTCTCAGTATGTAACAAGAGCCCTCATAAGTGCCAGTACTGACACCTCCGTAGTTGCCCCGCCCACCAAAACTCAAAGGTTTTTCAATAGTCTCCAACTTCTCTCTTCGTATAACCTCGGCATTGTTGTAACTTTGATGTTCTATTACTTCTGCGCCAACGAGGTTTGTAGGTGGAACTTTATTTACGGCCTAACGTTTCGACCAGATCGTCGTCCTCAGAGGCCTGAACGTAGCTCAAGATTTTTAATTTGCTCTCTACACCGCCAAACGCCTTGTCGCCCCAGCGTTTCCGACGGTACTTCCAGAAACAACCAAAAACCTCCCGTAGGTAAAACATACTCACCAAGTCCACCGCGGCATGAGCGGATCAACGCCGCTCCACTAGATGTTAGTAAGTAAGTGAGACACACCGTGCTGTCCTTGTGTAGTAGCTATCAGGACTTGCACATCTCACGGCTTACATCATTAGCTCGCAATGTGGTGAAAACGGTAAGAGATCATTTGTTATGGCTAAACACTCATTTCGGTTATTCATTCTAGGATTCCTTGCGGAAATCCAGAATGCCTCTAGCGCTTTTCTGGCGGAGATCTCAGTCTCGTACGCTAGGATCCTGCACTTCACATCAAAATCGCTTCCGCGGTGCTCTTCGATTAGATGCTTCCCTAACGGTGTTGTTGTGTTACCACGCCTTTTACCAGCAAGATAAAGATAAGATACTAGTGGAGTGGCGTTGATCCGCTCATGCCGCGGTGGACTCGGTGAGTATGTTTTACCTACGGGAGGTTTTTGGTTGTTTCTGGAAGTACCGTCGGAAACGCTGGGGCGACAAGGCGTTTGGCGGTGTAGAGAGCAAATTAAAAATCTTGAGCTACGTTCAGGCCTCTGAGGACGACGATCTGGTCGAAACGTTAGGCCGTAAATAAAGTTCCACCTACAAACCTCGTTCTCGCAGAAGTAATAGAACTTCAAAGTTACAATCAAAGGTTTTTTCTGTCCCTTTAGAATTACACGTGTTTATCGCTTTTTTTCACTGTTGGATGATATAAACAGACAGTTATTGACGCGAAGAAACGATTAATGAGCCGAAGGCGCAGGATATCGCTTTGGTGGCATAAAGCATTTCCCGGAACTGGTACGGTGAAGTTGCCAGCAGTCTTTACGTAAATATTTTCCACGATTTTTTTTACCTTTTCTATCTCTTAGAGAGTCACTTAGGGGCCATACGTTCGTAATTAAGGGCACTACTGCAACCTTTCCATTGTGTGTCTAGTTGTATACTCTCTAATTAAAGATCAATCCAAAGGAACCTTCTTTACTTGGCTCTACGTTCCTACCTTCTGATCATATTCAGCGATTTAAATGTGGTTAAAGTTGTCGATTTCTGAACTACATACTTCTCTTGATTCTCTGATGTTGCTGTATTCGCAACTAATGATAACCAGAAAATGAGAGCAGTACCCTACCCTCACAAAATCTACGTCCATCGGTGCGCAGCACGGCGCTCTGCCCCTCTGCTATGAAAATGAAAGGCGCGACTCGACTTGCTTGCGAAATCAGTTGAAGAATCGTTAGCGGAAAGAGACTGTTCAGGAAAGTCTGAAACGGAAAATCTCAAAGGCAAGTCTAGCGACTGGGGATTTCGGGTGGCGGTGCTCACTTGTGAAGCTATAGTCGCTAAGTGCTCTTAATTGGGGAAAGAAAAGAAAGAACCCGTGCTAACGCTCGTTATCGTATTCACCATCTTCCTGCAGAATATCCTAAATTTCCTACCACCTCTCTGGAATTTTTTTTTGTTTTTAAAAAAGCCCTCTTTTATCCTTTAGAATACTGCTGTCGAGGGGGATGTGGGGTAAATAAAGCCCTTGGAACAAGGGAACCGAGAAAAGTCAACAACGTAGAATATCGAAAAATGTTTTTCTGCAAGCTAAATACAACCCCCACTCTCTCCAGCGACCAAATACGACCCCTTCGCTGGGACCCCTGAGGTGTGACTTGTTACGTCTCAAGTGAGTCTCATAAAGGGTATCATGGTGAAATTTGAACTCTTCTCCGATGTCATCTTACGCGCACACCCCGCACAACCAGCACTACCACTGGCGCCGCCATCACCGCCTGTGATCAACAGTGACGGTCATGGCCCGGCGTCTGGACAGGATTCCTCGACATTGCAGCGTTATTCATCTGACGCGCACAACCTATTAGTCATCGCCCCAATCTGATCACTAGATCATTTCTCACCCGTTTTTTGGCGGTACTCTAATACACGGCCTGTATAGCGAATTTGTAACCGCTTTTTCATTTTACTATGCGTCCTCGGCATCATTCTACATTAATATACTCCGAAGGGGTAGAATTCTTCAACGGAAACTTGATTATGTGCTGCTTTTTGACCCCTATTGTCTGATGTACTGTATAATACATTTTAAAGTTTTTATTGCCTCCGATCAATTCGTAATAGAGCACACTTTTTTGCTCATTTTCCCCCCACATTTTTTTTTCTATTTTCGCTCTATTGTTTGCTATCTGATGTTATTCCGGAGAAATGTGCCGCGTTTACGTATTTGAATAAATAAATTTGAGATGATTTCCCGCAAGTTAGGTGTCTATAACGCTATCCCTATTACTTTTCGGGTTACAGTATCATTCTTTTCCTCAGTTTCGCTTTGATAGCATTTCGGCGCATTATTCATTAAATTTCCAGTTTCGTGGAACCGAAATATTAAAAATTGAACTGAATATTGAAAAGGTTGTGTGAAATCATTTCCAGTAATTCTCTGCTCTCCTTCAGCTCCTATTACTTCCTTACAACACTAAATTAATCGGTGTAACACCCACTTTTTTCTTATTAATTTATTTATTTTATGACCCTCTATTTTTTGCAAAGCTAACTTTCGTTTTTTGAGCTGTTACTGCTTATTGCGGAGTCCCTTTGTTAGATCATGATATTTAACAAGTCTCACTTCGGTGGCTTATGTTATTTCTTGCGAATCTCCGGAATGGTACAAGTGAGCCACATGGTCCGTAGATTTTACAAGACCTCATTTGATGATTTGTACAGGCTTAGCAGCGTACCATTCGGGGTCACCATCAGACCGAACAGCTCCCATTCTTCTGATCGATTTGAATGCAGTTTGAGATTTAAGAATTTCTTGCGAGTAATTCGGTAGTGTTGCGCCACCGGATGCCTATGCATACGACCAAGTATGTATGTATATGCGGCTTATATCCCAGGAAGTGAGATCTCTTGATTTTCGCGTTGTCTACAGCCTGAGATCAGCAGCAACTTAGTCCTTACAATTTGAATGGCCTCCTCAATTCATTTGGTAGCGGCGTAGCGCTGTTCCTCTGAAACCTTTTTTTCCATGTCGTCTTCTTTTTTCCTTTTTTTCTAATTTATTCGACGTCAGTCCGAAAATGCCCACTTGGGTATTTGTCGGGTTTGCTATTAAAAATGTATTTCTCACATCAAAGAAAGAAGTTCCAAATGGATGTTCCAGAGGGTTCCCCTTCCTGCTCACTCGAATTGGCTCATCCACATTTATTCTCGTCAAGTCCAGAAACTGGCTGGTACTATACATGATTGTTAGCCTTCTATTTTTTCTCGTCAATATTGATAAGGTCACGACACGAACGACAACGAACCATCGAAATGAAGGGGAGATTGTTCATGACCAGGTGAGCGCCTACAAAACGTCCTTTTCCAGCAAAAATTTATTACTTTACTTGATCTTTCGAGTAGTAATCTCTATATTCCCTTTTTATGAAAAGTCTACCTGAGTTTTATGAACATGTCTACCTGTTGATTCTCTTGCACTCTTTTCGATTCCTCGGGCTCCTTACTGAAGTACATCTCCATTCTCAATGAATGTCCTTTACGATATAGCAATAGAATTTCTCTCATTTTGTAAGGGCAAGACCCTCTTAAACTTACAAGTAACCTGTTGTTGAGACCTCACATTAGTTAGCCTCGTCGTCACTGATCCATGTCACGCGAGCAAACAGAACATCATTCCCGTGTGCGCGTTTGTTTGAGAGGGGGCGAAAACAGCTACTTGAGGCTCATCAACTCCGAGATTTAATTATCGTTTGAAACACTGGTTTTATTGTTGTGCCGTAACGATGAGAATTAATTTTGAGAGCGAAGTTGAGCTTCCACTAGTGAGCGAATTAATTAGGTAACTGATCGTACAAGGGTCTGCATGGAGGAATATTTTCTTTGATAAGACCTCTTTCCACCTCCATTATTGTTTTCTTGTACGTCTATCCAGCCACCCTCTAACTGCTTCGGCCAGGGAGGGATGGGGATCTTAGCCCATGATCCTTGCAAATCGTGAGAACGGGTCGGATTTGGCCTCTGGGGGAGAGAAAGAGTCTCGTTTTGACGGGTTCTAATAGGCCTCGGGATGAGAGGGTCATCTTTCACTGAAGAGTATTGTTCTACAATAGTTACGCTTCCTGTTATCACAAGAATGCTGAGTTGTGGGCAAAAGTCGTGCCCCAGGCGGGAGTCGAACCCGCACCTCACGCTTTCCGGGCGAGTGCGCTATCCGTTACGCCACCAGTTATCATAACAGTTATCATAACAAAACAGCTTCCTGTTCCGTTTCCCACATTCTGTGTGCCAAAGCCACCCCTTCTTCGGTGGCCAAATTTCGGGAAGTTTTTAAAAATTAGGGTAATCTGGTGAGAGGGTCGAAAGATCGTGGAAGATGTGTATCAAAAGGGAAAACTTCTTGAAGGGCTTACTGTTTCCCACAACGCTTTGATGTGCACTGGGGGTGGGGGAGCCACTAGGTTACTATAGAAGAAAGTAAGTTCGGTGGGAATAGAGCGCGGCCAAACGGCAAAAATCTTTTGAGCTAAAAAAATTCACGAGGTCAAATACGCCGCCCTACCCTTATTCGCTCTGAAGAAGTGCATGCCGCGCGTGCTATCAGAACTTTCAGGGTGATGTGGTGCAAGTAAATACACTCATGAATTCAACACAGGGTCACGTTGTAAATGACTCACTCCGATATTCCTCCAGAGTTTTTGAAGGATTTGACAAACAGTGTCAAAATCAATATGATTCTATTGTCAAACATTGACGTTGCTGAGCACGTCTCCTCGAAGGAAGGAAGAATCTTCCCAGGCGAATTTCTCACCTTAATCTCAAGAGTTTGCTCCACTCAGCGGTGAAGTTTGCACTTCTGATAAGATGGTTCCACTTCTACCAACTGAATACGTGATCGGGGTGATGCTGACTCCGAGTGAAGTGCAAAGGAAGTCATGAGTTTCAGGTCCAAAATGAAAAGGGCCAAGATAGCACTATTCCTGGCGTTCTTTGAAGCTTTCTTCCAGGCCACTCAAGGCCAAGAGCAGTTCTATTGCGTGCATTCTGGTATCCTTGAACATCACCTGCCTTGTTACTAGTTATCAGAACGACATATATCACAGCTGAGTTACCCTACCGTGGTTAAGCTACCATCGTTGCATTTCCTCGATATTGAGGAGTTATCTGCGATGGCTGCGTTTCCCTGATGGTGAGGGGTTCGTTGCGGTGAATTGTAAAAGGGGTCATGCAAAATATTCCTTGCGGGGTTGTACTGTCACCGCCGGGGGAGCGGAGGATTTCTAGAAGAAAAATTATTGGTAATGTGGTAGAAAGTACGGAGAGTATAAGAGGATCGTAGGTGGTATGGAGAGGAGAGGTGGGCGCTGTTTGTCGACGGGGGGGGTATTTTGTACTACCATTGCTTCCCTAGTTCCGGTTTACAAATCTCACTCTGGTGAAACTTGTGAACTCTTGTGAAGCTGGAGCAAGATCGTCAAGCCATCATGGTAAAACCTGTCAACTCGAGAAGAGGCTGTCTAGATGGGTTGGCACATCTATGGAAAGCAGGACAGGATGTTCCCCCCCCCCCCCCCGTCGACCAAACTGCGCCGGAGAGGCGTACCAGAGAAGGAAATTTGGAGGGGGGATCGTACTTTGCAAAAATCTTCCCAACGTCAGGACGTGCCTTATCTATTACTGACATACGTATACCACTGTGACAAGAGGGAATATTCTTTAGCTGTTGGATTGTGAACAGTTTCTGTCTGCTCCTGGTGAAAGTGGCCCTCGTCCTCTTTTTTGCTCTCCATGAACTTCCAACAGATCTCTGAAAAAGTGCTCTAGCACTGATAATGTGAAACTTTTTTCAATGTGGCGTCATTTCCCGACCGGTTTCCCCGTTCTCAACGAGCAAATTAGTCATGCATTCGAACAAGTTTATGCGTTGTTTTTCATACTATTTTGAGTACATGGTTGAATTGCTCTACAAAGTTACCAACTGCATGTTCTTGGTGGAATTATACAGGCAAAATAAAGCTTAATTCTTGTGGTCGCGATAGTATCTACATTTGGATTCCTTCACTTGGAAAGATTGTGATGTCCGCGCACAACTACAGCACCTGAGAAGACACTTCAGACTGGGATTTTCGGATATCCCACAATCAGCGCTGGTCACTGGCTGCTTGCTGACTCATATGGATGAAAGGAGCAAAGAACAAGCTTACATTTTTACCGGTTACTACCGATAAGAGAGCAGAGAATACATTTAAACTCATAAGCCACGATAAATTATTACTTGCTCCAGTGTGGTAGCAGGGATGCTATTCGCTGATATTGTGAAAAAATGACGAAAAAACCAACTTAAACTGCAAATAACTTCGGAAAAGCCCCTGTCTGTACGGCATTGGACGAGCATTTTTGAACGAGTTTCCCGTTGGCATCATGCCAACAACCGCTTTGATACAGCTGCACTTATGTACTCATACATTCATGCAGCAGGGTTTTATATTAATTGCTTCCTGAATGAAGCGTTAGGAGTGCCAGCGTTGATGTGTCGGACCGTTTGTGGGCGGGCGGTTGCAGTAGGCGTTCGGGTCGGCCATGTTGCATCTTGCTTAGGCTCTATAATGGCGCCCTTGGTTGGAAAAGGCGTTACGCAGCCCCTGCTAAGGATGCTATATTCTTCCGTGCTAGGCGTGTCGATCCTGTACTTCTTGGGGATTTATCGTGCCGCTTGCTTTGAAGATATTCCCTTTATCGTTTCTGTGTTGACCCACATGGTTAAAGGCAGCGCCCACGTTCACTTGATGTTCCTACGCCCTTTCTGGATATCATAGCCCTCCCCATAAGGATGCAGTATGTACTAGTTTTGCATCTCACAAAGGCGAGAGGATAGCGCCTATCGCTAGTAAAGAGTCGACCGCCCCGCCCACCTGGCGACCACGACGCCCAACTTCAATACTAAGAGCGCGCACTTCGCGATCGCGCGATTGGATCGCGCGATCGCTGTGATCGCGCGATCGCGCTACTGTGGGTGAAATTACACCGGGAGGGGTCATGTTCGTTCATGTTTATTGTTCCTGTTCTTTTTTTCCTTTTCCTTCTTTCT
>MU912188.1:0-31902 GCA_036418165.1 Cooperia oncophora | reverse complement strand
GCTCCAGTTTTCCTGGTATCTAAAAGCAAATTCCGTCCAAAGACAAGCAATCGACAAGAGACTGGCCCTGGAACTATTGGTGACCATCATTCGATCAACTGCTACCGCACTTTTCAAAGTTAGGTCAAAACCTCACATCTGGCTAGAAACCTGTCCCCAAGGGTAGTTTTGCTCCCTGAACACGAATATGGCACCCATTTGGCGTTTGAGTGTTTTCTAGACTAAAAGAGACATTCCCCACAAAATGCAAAACAAGTTCCCTTCCAGAAATCCGAACCCTTCATGGCATGCCCACGAAGCAAGACCATTACCACTACCCCATGCCGCCCTTCTAGTGAGCTACATCTCCTTACAAATGGCCACTTCGACCTGAAGAGCTTCCCTACTGAGAACTTAACCGTAATTGAACACAAGACTCGATCCTGGGTGATATCAATATTTACCTTCCCTTCAATAACCCTATTCAAACCGCCAGAAGCACGCTTCGTCTTCTCGCCGCAAGTATGTCGCAGGCCACGCCCACCAGCTGCACCGGACGATTCTGTTGCTACACACCCCTCATTCCTTGCGCCCTCTCACTGAGATGGTGCGCAACAGTTTCGAGGTGGTCTCAGGCACGCTTCTTGCGGGAATGCGGTTGCAAATCAGAAATTGATGTCTCCACCCACTCTGTGGAGTCGGAAATACGTCAAATGCTGTGACATGGAAATCAGATATGGTGTGATATAAACTCCTTTCGCAACGGGTGATTGGGCGTGTCAGATGGGATTGGTTGGTGCGACGTCGAACGCGTTCTCCGCCACCTGTTGAAGCGAGGAATCAGTTAGACTGTATCATATCGTTCGTATCAGTCGTTTTCCACCGGCTGTTGTCGTCCCCCTCTTCAACAACTGGTATCGAAAAGCTGGCGGCGCGCCCAACCCAGTCCCAATGACATGCTCATGAAACAAGGCTAGCCGCTCAGCCGCGTGGTCCACCCCACAGTCGCGTCGCTACTTTTTTCACGCTGATTTACCATGGTTCATTGTTTTTATAGGTGCCACACGACATAGCGATTCTAATTCGTCACCGTTATGAAGGCGGTATAGCTTACGTAAATGGAGTCTGCAAAAGGACTGCAGTTGGCATTGCAGGGGTAAGATTTTGGTGACGTTCGCCCGGTCTCGCAGCGAAGTGACCCCGCCTATATGATTTTTTTTTCTTATCTAAAAAGTCTGAAAGATGATAATTGTTTTCTTTATTGGTAATGTTCCAGTTTTTCCCAGAAGCTCCTTTCGAGTACGCTTCCGTATTCTTTCATGAGCTCTCACATCTTCTGGGACTCTCACACTCAGCTCGAGCTGATTGCCACTGCTCAAAGAAGAATCGCGGCAGTTGTCTGCGCATAGAGTACGTTAAACATTTGCCTCTGTCCTTCCTAAATAATTAGTCACTTCGATTGGCGACCCCACTTATCAGCTCAAACTCACCCCCAAAATTTTGCACCTCTGGCGAGTCATCTACAAAATGAAAGTAACTTTACTTACTGACAGACGGTCGGAGAGAGCAGAGTTGGAGCGGTAATACGCAGCTGTCGCCTAGCGTCGTTGGGCCAAGATATCAGCCTGTGAGTTCACCACTGGGTGGCCTAACGTCAGAAGAATCAGCTAATCATGTTAGCATCTCCCATCCCCTGACACCGGGCTAATTGATGTCGGCGCAATTTGCCAACTTGAAGGCGTTTTTGAGCTGATAGGTGTGCAAGACTGTTCTTTGCTGAGCTTCCCTATGTGCTTCTAGCGGTTTCGACAACGAATGCAGTGCACAAGCTCTTGTCGATCTCCTTCCAACCATTGAGTGCCTTACGGAACCGAGAGAACTGCCACGTTACTGGCTACTCCTGCGTGTGGAAATGGTATTGTCGAGCAAGATGAAGACTGTGACTGTGGACCAGCGAAGTACTTTTTTTCTTTCTTTATCTGAATGATTGCATTTCTCACTTTTCCTGCTTGACCTTTTCCACGCTTTTGTTTTTTCGCTGAGAGAGGGAGAAGAAATTTTCATTCTTTGTTTAGCACTTTTCACTTTTTTCCTTTTCATGAGAGAAGTTAGCTGCCTCAGGCGGCAAGTGGGGACGATAAATCAGCAGCGGTTCCTTTCAGAAGAATTCTTGCTCAGCGGCAAGTGGGACGGTAAATCCACAAGCGTTAGGATAAGTAAGCCTAGTAGAACAGAATTTGGTCTGATGAGCACGAAATGGAAGACGCTTTTCCGATTTATAACAACCCAAGATCCCTCTGTTCACAGAACGCGAGCCAACTGGCGACATTTCTATTAGCTCGAAAGGCCTGCGATTCGAAGCGCCGTGCAAATGGCAAAAAGCCACTACAAGCCGGCGCAAAACTTCGTGCTCTCAAAATAGGTGTATGCACATACGCAGAACTTTACCGGAGCACGTACTTTTAAGGTTTGTAGTCATTGATTCCCTCCCTGCCTTGAAAAAGGTTCCGGGAAATCTTATTTCAAGAGTGTAGTTTAGCTTTCTTAATGTCTCTATACTGTGCTTCGAAAGGCGGAGTCGAATCTGACTGACGATGAACTACTTTCGTTCGAATTGCTAATGCCAATCTCATTAACTTAGTATTGCGTAGTCAACTTCTTGCACCTGCTCATTTTCTCGAACATCGTCTTTTAGGTACTGCAATAATGCCTTGTGCGAGCCAAGGACGTGTCGTTTTATTATTGCGAAACAATATTTGTACACAATTGTCACTTTTGGAGCTGCTCTAACAATCTGCATTTTCCTTTTTCTTATCAAGTGAGTTCTTTTTCGTTGTGATCGTGTTTTTACCAGTTTATGAGCAAGTTAGAGTTCTTTCGGAGTCACGTGCTTCCAAGAACTTTTTCAATCCTTTAATAATATCAAGAGGAACATATGGGTAAGGCATTGTTCACAGCTTGCGACCCGGCGGTTGGGCGAAAAGCAAAAATAGTCATCGATCGGAGAATCGCCAACCGCTAGTTTCGCCGAACCGCCGCGGTTCGGCGGTTGGGCGAAAAGCAATAGATGCGTATCGATTTCGCTGGCGAAAAACGCCACGGCGGTCGAGCTAGCGTTTCGCGAAGGCGAAAAACGCCGCGGTTGGCGAAACGCCCGTCGATACGTATCAAAACCTTTCGCCCAACCGCCAGACTCTTCGCCCAACCGCCAGTCGATACGTATCAAAAGCTTTTCGCCGAACCGCTTCTTTCCAGAGTAACGCTGGGCCGCAGACTGTGAACGATGCCTAAGCGTTCGAAGTTCGAGTTAAGCATTGAATCAACGGACGGAATACAAGAACCCTATTGGTTGAACAGGGGTTATTCCAAGCTCAAATGAATTGCAGGATGGACACGGTCTTCCCCCCACGCTAATGAACTCA
The DNA here is from genome assembly GCA_036418165.1 of Cooperia oncophora. Taxonomy (NCBI): domain Eukaryota; kingdom Metazoa; phylum Nematoda; class Chromadorea; order Rhabditida; family Trichostrongylidae; genus Cooperia; species Cooperia oncophora. Next base: position 28,501 of record MU912188.1, on the reverse strand, counting down.
CGCAGATAGCGCGATATAATCGGTGGGAGTTGATAATCACGTCGTGAGACCTGGCGTAGCCCAATAAAGAGATGATGCTATGTGCATCTAGTGAAGAATCATGCATACGAGCGAGAAGGCTGGAGTTTCCCGGTGAAGGCTGTTCCAACCTCCACACTAAAGTTGTTTTTCCTTTCGGCATACTAGCGTGGACGGGAAGCCAATATGAGCCCCACCAACAAGCAAGTCAAGGAACAAGGAGTCGCTCTTGCCTTATTCCGCGCTTGTTTTAGTTTTCCAAATTTGAGTTTGCCATGCTATACCGCCTCCGGCACTTCCCACATGATGTGCGTTCCACACTGGCAATGTAGATCACCGATATTAATGGGGCAGACCAGGATTTACGGTCAACCGTACCAGAACTGATTCATCAACCTGATGTTGTTCTTTTCTTTTCTCCTTTTACACAACTGAATACAAAAACACAAAGCACACAACATTAGGAGCGTAATTGTTGCATTATTCGTGGCCTAAAAGCTCGCATGAAGCTAAACAAGCGTTCTACGCAGGCTAATGGTCCTCCATCTACCAACAGCTCACTCCAGCTATGAGAGTGAGAGCAACAGGGCAGGGGTGGGGGGACCCTTTCGTTCGTGATTGGAAGAAGCTCCTTCCCTTGCTGCGACTGGGCAGGTCACATGCTGTGCATCTTTACATTTTCTTGAACAAACAGCAAGTACGGGAAATCACCTTACGATAATACCTTCTGATTCTGCGCAGTTCCCAAAGATGCGCACACTGTGTGTCCACTTCTTTTTTATGATTTTGAAGGATATTTGGCAGTGTATTATCGGCTACAAAACTACAAAATTACATCACATGAACCATAAAAAAACGGAAAACAATTCTCCGATAGGTGAGAGCAAGACAAATTGAAGGCAGAATCCGTGATATTAACCTATCGGAAAACCTGAAGGGATGGCTGTTATCACCTGAAATGAATAAAGATTTTGCACTGAGAAGTTCTCTTCTTCTAATTTATTTCATGGATTGTAGTTTGTCACTAGTACAAATTGAGTTCACTTATATAATTAAATCGCACGAGCTCACTGGGAATTCGTCAATTTTCAACCTGTTCATTTCTTAGGCGCACATTCGCACGAGCTACAGACGCCAAAATTGGACTAGCAAACAAGACGTAAGTTGTTGCTTTGTTATTGTAATCCGTTCTATTCGTCCTTCTGAGCCAAATTAGCTGCAATACTCATCCCCTTATCAGCAAGGTAATAAGTAACGTCTTGTATTGCATATTGCAGATTGCAGCAGACACACTTATTGCGGTGATCTTACTACGCATTGCAGTGTTGGCTTTGCTTCTCTGCTTGCTCTCCATACAGGGGGGGGGGGCAAAAAAGTCACTTCGACCGAGTCACATATCAGCAAAGTTTTCGCAGCCCAGAGAGAAGATGTGGATACGAGTACCAGGGCGGAAGATACCCAAGATGTTCCTCGATAAGCAGGAGCTGGCCCTCGCCCATCACCTTCATGTACACCAAAATATGAAGTCATCTCCAGTCGCAGCCTGACTGGAGAAGACCTTTGGAATTCATGTCACCTCCAAACAGCTGCGAAACTTCTAGTGTGGAGTCACCCATGGGTAGCTACCTGGAGACCAGTACTCTCAATCTGGAAGACCTCCAACATCGAGCAGCTCCGACAACGTCGCTACGGTCTAGGACATCATCTTCACCGCAGTCGTCAAGGCGCGGGTTGATGGTATGGACCGGACGTACCTGGAATGGAAAGACCAATATTTTCTTCGTGGACCCCGGACTGAAGGTGAGCGCTGGCGGTTACATCGAGCAACTCGTGAAGAATATCCTCCTCACATGTCGTCGCCCGTACCTTCTTGGAAACTTTGTACTGCTACAGCATTGGGTGCCACCACATGGAATCGAAGGGCGTTGGAGAAACTACTTGGAATGGAAGGGGGCTGAGTACCTAAAGAAGATGGAATATCCAAGTAGGTCACCTGACCTGAATCCCCTCAATTACCCGGTTCGGGCGGAGAGGGTGGTCTACGGTGGCGGAGAAATCGACTATCTCGCTGATCTCAGGCACCACATCGCGGTCGCGTGCCAGAATCTCTCGATGGCGCTCGTCCAGAAGGCTGTGGCGGAGTGTCATGATAGTATTTAATATGCTCTTTAATATGGTGGTAGAAATGTCCGATTAGAATTTATAAAGTGTAACTTATAGCGCCACGAAAGTCAATGAAGAAAAGTGACTTTTTTTGCCCCCCCCCCCTGTATGTTCCTATTATGAGCACCCAAGGAGTGACTTCCCAACCCTATGCGAGGCTCCTAGACATGCGTGAGGCAGCGTTCAGACTTGTAGCGCTACAACTGTAGCGCTACGATCGTCGCGCTACGATCGTCGCGCTACAGCCGTCGCGCTACAGCTGTCGCGCTACGATCGTCGCGCTACAATCGTCGCGCTACAGATCGTCGCGCTACAATCGTCGCGCTACGATCGTCGCGCTACAGCTGTATCCAGCTTCCTTTTATATTTTTTCCTTTCATTCAACCCTCTTTTGCCATATTTATCTGATGCTGAGCTCTTTTCTACTTTACCGCATTTTTTACCACATTTTAATATAGTTTTGATACAGAGCACTATGATAATTTCAGAAAGTAGGTCATTCATAGAATAATATCGTAGAATATCAAATAATGTTCACAATTAAACGACGTCAGGCTGGTCACGCCTGTTGTTGGCTTGCAACCTGTCCGTGAATGCCAAAAACAATTTCGTCATCAGGGTCAACGTGAGGCACCACTGCAAAACCTCAAGCAAAGCCATCAAACATTAGAAGCAACTCTGAAATAAAAATAATAATAATAATAATAAAAACAGAAGAGAAAATAATTAAAGTCTAAAACGATAAATAAACCAATTATCACAGTGCTCTGTATCAAAAACTATATTAAAATGTGGTAAAAAAAATGCGGTAAAGTAGAAAAGAGCTCAGCATCAGATAAATATGGCAAAAGAGGGTTGAATGAAAGGAAAAAATATAAAAATAAGCTGGATACAGCTGTAGCGCGACGATCGTAGCGCGACGATTGTAGCGCGACGATCGTAGCGCGACGATCGTAGCGCTACAGTTGTAGCGCTACAAGTCTGAACGCTGCCTGACAGAGCCGCATGGCCACGGAGTAATAATCGTGGTTAAGCATTGCATGTGGCAGCGCCAAAGTTTAGGCCCATTCCAAATTCAATATCTTACAGAAAAACTGTATGCTCCCTTCGCGGGTCCTATCCCTTGCCATGTGCGAGGTTAATGGGTCCGCAGCTGCAGTAACATCCCAGTCTCTCCGGTCGAAAGTGTACGGGAACTTGGTTGAAGGGTAGTGATACCCGGGTCCATCATCCGAATCCGCCCGCCCTACAGGCCACACGTCTAACCGTAGCTGAATGCGGTTCTGGTCGGTTTGTCTTACTTCCGGTTGCTCTCTGCCGCTGAATGCGTGCTTCGGTGGGGGATCTTGCTATCGACGCGAGTGCTGAAAATCGAGGATAGGGCGAGCAGGGTGTATAGATGGCACCCAGGTTTCATTGCCATCCAGCCCCATCCTTGCCTTTTAGCGGAGAAGGTGACATGCTAAGGTAGCTGCAGACCCATTCACCTATGGCAAGAACCGGGAGCGTATCCGAAGACACTCAGTAACTCAGAGATTTCGGTTTTTGAACACGAAGTCTGCGCTCTTTTCGCCTCTTAAAGATGTACACCAAACGCTCCACAGGCTCATCACTCACAACCGTCAGCCCAGGCCAGCCCCCCATGTGTTTGTCTGTCTTCTTGCTTATTTTTCTGTTCTCTCATCCTTTGTTCCTGATTTCTTACCTGAGGTCTATTTGCCTCTTGCTAGTGCGTTCGTCCACGCTGCCAGGGAGGTCTCCACTTTAGCGTCTTCTACATATGACATCCTTTGCATTTTGCTCGCCTAGAGGGTCTCGTTGAACTTGCAGCTTCAAGACTGAACGCTCCTAGGCACTTCTTACAATCGCGAAATGTCCCTGAATAACAGTACCCTACGGCCCTATGGACACCTTAAGGTCGGTGATGATTTGACGACCGTCCTTTGGACCACTTAAACTGTGCAAATTTGAGCAAAGTCAATGGATATAAGGTACCATTTCAAGATTACGGTACAGTATCGTGATATCACAAGTGGTGGTCTCAGTACGCCCCCCCCCCCCATTTCCCGTCGAATTGGGTATATGGGTTTATAGTACACATAAAACAGGAAAAAAACGACTACTGGAGAGAAATTTTTACCCAGCGCAGCGAATTTCTCTCAAAGCCACATACGACCCCCCCCCCTCTCCCAACAACGACCAAATACGACCCCCCTCCCCAGCGGAAAAGTACGACCCCCATGTGTTTCACACAACGATGCTGTACCTGCATACAGTACGTGAAAAATGATTTTATGTGTATGTTTCTTACTTTTCGCGTTCGGTAGAACCTTAAAGGTTAATCAAGGGAAAATCGCGTTTTTTCCGAAGTAGCCAGATCCCTGGAGCCCAAAGAATTAGCTGGTATTGTTATTGAATGAGCAGACATAATATAATAGCATATTTACTACAATCATTCGCTGAGTAGTGTGTGTTTCTGCAGTAGAGTGCTATGTTATATATTTTTTAGTACAGAACCATATTCTAAGATCCCAGGCGCCTGGGTCTATTGCACGGTCCTCATTTTTTCTAACATTTATTCGTGAGTTGGAAGTGGCGTAGCTGCTTACTCCATTTGAACATGGCGGCGGCACTTTTTGTGGAACTTTTTGTGCTACAAACACAGAGTGACGGTTATTCCAAATGAGAATGTCTCGCAAGGACACTTACGTCATACCAGTACTTCAGAGCCGACTTTTAGGTTTGCCAATGCTGATCTCTAGGCTAGAATTTCATTCCATTCTGTGCAGTGCTTGCCAGCGTTTATCCTCCTGAGCATGAGGCATCTGGTTACGCACTTATGCAGAGTTCAGAGTTCCAGATAGCTCCTCTTTGACCTGACCAAATGTCACGGCAGTGAATGGTTGCGGAACGTGGACAGTACTAGATTCTCGTTCGCTGTGGATGCTGGGGGCTGGGCTTGGCGCGGCGCCAGCCTTTCTTCCTCCATTTGAAGAAGCGAGGGAATGGTGGAATGGGCTGGCATCCCACCAAACACTGTCGTCTCCCCTGATATGCCCCAACATCCGCAACAAACAAACCTTCACTTTGATTAAATTGTCTCTGAAGCTCTTTGATCCTAATGTTTCTTACAGCCCTTTCCCACCGCCACACAAGCCGATGCTGTACTGTACCGACTCTCCACCGAACGAGATGGCCCCTCCATACCTACGAGCTAGCAAAAATGTGAACAATACGCTTGTGTCACCTCCTGCGCCAAACGTCCAGTTGCCAGCTATCGGTGAGTTGATTATTTCATTCGTTTGTCACCTCATACCGTTGCGCTTTTTTCATTTCCATTTGCCGATTAATCTGTTCTATATCTTTTATTTAGTCTGCACACCTGTTCGACCTGCTCCGAAGCGTCCAGTAAATCTAACGCTGGACTCGCCCATACCGGTACCAGCAGACGCAACTGTTGCTTCCGAATACGTACCTATGAACCCTCCAAAAGCCATGAAAATTGCTCAAAAGGAAGACGGTGAACACTTCAACTTTTTCAGTAGACAAAGATATTGAAACGCTACTAGAGAAACCTGTTTTGAAGTTTGGTGATCTATTCTGCGCATCCTTTCAACCTTGTAGTCTTTTTGCTGCAGATGCTTTGGCGTGTCAGGGGGTTGGGATTAGCACTGCGCCACACCCACCATCACTGGCACGCCCCATCATCTGCAGCGAAAAAGAATGGAGATCACATGAGGCAATACTTCCGGTGTCAGTACTAAATGAACGGATCTTTTAGCAGAAATCATCTCTTACGACCCTTGTTTTCAGAAATTAGCTAGAACTTTCGTCGAAATTGGTCTCCGGAAGCGAGTTGGCCTGAGAATTCGATTCTGCGGCAGCTTGACCCTGGATTACGAATGTTGCATCGATTCACCTCAATACAAGATTGGTTCACTCAATGCAGGCATTAGCTCTTAAACGCCCCAAATTATCTAGTTTTTCGGAACGTGGTCCTGGGTGGGAATGGTTTGACCCTCATACGATGAATTTCTGATTTGCTTCTTGAGAAGACTCTTGGCACCCACGTCCTAGGCGCCGGATGCAAAATGGGCCTGTGGCTAGGCGCTAGATATCTTTGCACCGAATTTCTGTCACTTTTGAGCGCTGACGCGGTTCATACTTCACCAGTGGGACAATCAACTGTTGTCATCGTCGGACGGCGCTCAATTTCTCACCGGAGTGTTAATACCTTGTATTAGGCTCAACATAGAAAAATTGCATAATTCAAGCTAAATTCGGAAGAATGCTTTCATTAAGAGTGGATTGGGCCAATCTTTTTTCTGAATTTGAAATTTGAAATTTTTCTGGTTTTTTGAGTTAGGTAGGTATGTGTCTGGTCATTAAAGACCTTATTTAAAGGTTTTTTTTCTTCGTGAAGGATTAAAAAGCATTAGCCACCGACAGTTTCATTACAGATCTTCGTTTGCCAGCGATTTCTTTGAATCGTCTCAAGATCAGTGATCCGATTCCACTGATAGTTGCAGGCAAGGCAGTTAATGTTCAAGCGAAGAGCCCTCCAAATACCTCTGCTCATGTAAGTATTTGCATTATTTGTATGGAAATCCGTTTTTTGCCTCATAAAGCCCTGCAATTCCAGGAAAAACCTTCACAGACTTTTATTGCCACCTTAGAAGACACACTTCGAGCACAGACTTTGGGTCGAAACGCCAAGCTTTCACCTGGTTTGAAAAATAAGGTACGTTTTTGGTTCGTCCGTATTTTTTTACAGGCAAAATGTACACTTACCTGGAGGACGTCATTTCCATAGGCAAATCAATGGGTTCGCAGCTGCAGTAGCGTCCCTTTTCTCCGCTAAAGTTGCCCAGGAACCAGGCTAGAGGGTAGTGATGCCTGGATTCCGCCTCCATGCCCCGCCCACTTTATCCTCAGTGTGCAGCACTTGCGTCGATACCCGTATACTGCACCGAAACACGCACTCGGAGGATGAGAAGAACCAGCAGTGAGTGCGCAGAGCAGTGCGTTCAGCAGTGCTTAGCACATGGCTGGGCGGCGTGTGGAAGGGAGGGTAGAGTTGGGGACCGGCACCCCTTGTCACCGCACTCCAGTCCCGTTGCAGCACATTTTTGAGCGGAGGAAGTGCAGCGCTACGGCAGCTGCAGGCCCATTCACCTTGCCCATTGCGAAGATCAGGAACCCCTACCAAAAGCATGAGTGTACAGTTTGTCCTCAATGTTTCACATTATAATTAACAACGGAATAATTTAGGCGTTGCCAAAACCTCCGGTGCCTGACAGGTCAGAAAAACCTGCGTTACGCATTCCCAAGGATTCACCCAAGGAAAGACTTTACGACGTGCCAGCGGACTCATAGCTTCCCTTTCGCAAAGGACGAGGTTGTCTGTGCCAGTCACACACATTCACTGAACTTACAGAATCCTTAGGGGTTACTCCGTGCAATGCATCAGCTCGAAAGAGTAATATTTACACTATATATCCCGGTTATGGAGAGGGCGTCGCTGGTTAGATTACATGATTATGGCGCGGGATACGTTTCTCGGAGAATATTGTCATTCGAGGCAGCTGTCACTCAGTCTCCTACACAGAGGCGATTGCAATGTTCGAAAACGTATCCGTACGTATCCTACGAAGAACGCATCCCTCTCCAAGTTCAAGTACAGTACGCAGTCATCTCTTCCCGTCCCCGGAATCTGGGGTACCTCTGCAGTCAGTAGAATTACTGTATGTATAGAGAGATATGTGGGCCCTTGTATGTTGGAACTGGTACTATCAGTTGCTTGACGTTGTCAATTCTGTATTTTACTGGGAACTGTTATCATGTTATGCCACCGCATCTTTGACGGGTAGTGGCTTTCTTCACTGCTATTTGAAAAAAGCGAAATTCTCAGCACTAACGAGGTGTTTTAAGAGATCTGGCACAGATTTGCAGCATGGCTCCAATCATATGTACCTCATGTGACTTCGGATTTAGTGAGTTTTCCTCCAAAAATGTGGCAGTGGGGATTCGAACTTCAGTAGGAATTATTACAAGTATTGTATATGCCATGTGCGCAACCAAATTCTCGCACTATGTCAGGAGTAGACCGCGTATAGCGCCTTACCAAGAGTCCTAGAAAAGTCTAGAACCCACATTGCTGAGCAGTTTTTACACGAAAACGAGTGGGGCTGGGACGGAGCCTTTGGGGGCGCCGGGGGGGGGGGAGAGAGAGACATTAGACGAAAGATTATGGTGGGTCTCATGGTCACCATAACGCGAGTACTTGACGGATACGATCTTTCTTTGTACAAGATAGTCAGCAGTTGCAAAGGTTTGAAAGTAAATAACGAGTTCGCTGAGGCCATTTGCCGAGGCACCCCTCCCCTTCCAAAGTGGGATTGGCCACGCATAACTCGTACGAGGTGGTACTTCTTACACTGAAACTGCTTGAAATGTTTGGGAAACGAATCTCGGCATGTCCTGGGAAAGAATTGACTTGAACTTGGGAGAAACTGTGCATGAAAGCCAAAAGCAGTCATAGTTTCTAGAAGACTTTGTGTCTCCACTCAGAGAACGTTTAGCCTTATCTGCGCTCGCCAAGGGCTCAAAAACCTGCCAAAACTTGCATTCCTCCTCCTGAAGGTACATTCACCGGGACAGACAATTGTACCTTCTAGTGGTGTTATCTTTGTCAGATCTCTGAGAAAACCTGCTATCACCGCTGAATTCTGTACTTTTATACTTCATATTTATTGATCTCGCCATACTGAATATTCCCTTTTCATACGTGTTACTTCTACGTGTGATGTGTATACGCACCAGTAAAATTTGTAAGTATCATTCTCGTTACACAGATAATTGATCAGATATTCAAAGCATACTGTAGCTACACTCCTTGTGGATGACCTTGTAGCAGACCTTGCTGGGATCCTGTTCAGTGTCTTCGATAACTTCCTGAAAATAGGCACAGTTGGAGCGAAGTTGTTAGTTTGGATGTCTTACTGTTCTACAGTAAGTTAGCCGAATAATACGAATGTAATACGAATGCATTACAATAATAATACGAATGCATTACACGGCGAAACGATGGGGAGGTATGGAGCGAGCTAACCCAGGGCTGCGTTTTCTTCCAATAGTTGTCTTATTCACGACGGCAACTATTGGTAGAAAATGCAGCTGTGTGCAGGCCTGCTTGGTGCCTCCTGTCAGGCGTTCGAAGCTCAGAACGAGCGTTATGCTGCGAAAAAGGTGTGTACTGGGGCGGAGTTACGGCTGCCTTTAACACAAGCTGTTGCAGGTTCAAGATTGCATCAATTGCTAGAATAAGCCGCTGTGGCAGCCTGTTATGCAACGCCCCCTTCCACGCCCTCTCGCTGGGGTGATAATGACTATGCGTATTTATAAGATTTGATAAGACATTAATTCCCCATATAAGTATAAGGTCATAGTCCAGAGTTCTTGCGGGCTTTCACAGCTAATTAAGAACTTTGCCTCGAACTAACAGTTCATGCTCATAAACATAAACAAAATCGCAATTCTCCTCTTCTGTAAAGAATGATTTTCCTACAGATGGGACGAGACTGATTCCAGAAGAAGTAACGCTAAGCGCTTAGAAAGAGAAGTGAGCTAGAAAGTTGATAATTCCTGTACAAATAGCAATCAATTTCTATTCTATATCTATTTTTCAATATTTCTATACAATGTAATTAAAAAAGAAAAAGTGAAGAGTGAGGAAATATTGAATAAAAATTTCTCAGCCGGGTAAAGCACTTACATGCGCAACTTTCTCGATCATACTGCGGCAGAGTTTGTCCGTAGCAGCTGAACTGAAGTCCGCGTCGCACTTCTTCTCCAACGCACCTTCAACTTCAGCCTAGAAGAATCAAACAGTAGTAATCTTTACTTCCTTTCTGACTGCATTCAGACGACACTTGAAATGAGACTGTCGAAGCTGTGAACTTTATGTCCCACACTAGTGCAGCAACAGCCTCGATACGACTGTTCTCGAGTTTTTCCAAATCTCGGAATGACTGACCAGCCATTCCGAGATTTGGAAAAACTATACAACCAGGCGATTCTAGATTAGTCATGGATATATGTCTAGCTAATGCACAATCAACAGAACCCCGTGTTGCCCTGTAAGAGGCAGACAAAACAATCATGATTTGTCACCTAGTCAGGCTCGGCGTCCCGTACTGCGTTGCCCACCTAGCAAAATACAATATCTTCGATTACTTTTGCATTGTTTATTTGTGGGTGCTGTTTTTCTGTAGAGATAGAGGTGCAGTTTTTCGAGGCCTCAGAGTTCTCCAAGTACGCCCATATTTAAACTGCCAGGTAGGAGAACTCGTCTGTGGGGCGCGGCGCCGCTCGCCACAGATTATTTGATTGTCTTGTCATATACATTGGTCTACGGCAGCGTTCAGATTTCGCGACAGCAGTGCATTAGCGGCGTTCGACGCGATCGATGCGCATGCTTTCGACTGCATTGATCGCGTTGAACGCGTGACCGAAGCGCTGTCGTCGCGAAGTCTGAACGCTGCCTACAAGGAGATTGAACTGGCACCATCACTGAAATTATACCTAATCAACCGCTACTGCAGCCAGTAATTAAAGAACCTGATTGTCACTAAAGGATAACACTCACTGGGGGCGGAGGTGGTGTAGTGACAAGTGGCGTGCATACCATTCGCGTGGCGCCAGGTTTGAGTCCCGAGACTGCCACCTAGGCCAACCAAACCTTCTAACCCCTCGGGACGGTAAATTGGATTACGATTTTGAAGTAGAATTTTGAAGTGGAAGTAAAATGCGTGCCGCATCCCACAAAGGGATTTATTCTTGTATCCTTTAATTGTCACTAGCTCTCATCCCGTGGTACACTGCTGTCGCGATCTTTTATTGTTAGAGAGGTCCCAGTGATGAGCTCTTTCTTTCTTCACTTTTTCTGAGACGGCTCTGAGTGGCGGAACACACGATTCTTGCTCCTTTTCTTCCCTGATACAATCTCTTACAATATTGAAAAGCCGATTCCTCAATGCATGGCGAGCCAGAATGAATTTCAAATGACTAGAGCATTGGAATCGTTTCAGTTTTTCGCCGTTCTGTAGTAAGTGTTGCCATGCATTTCAGATATATCGCAGGCAATGAATCCTGAGACTGCTATCGTTATGTTAACTCAACTGAATCCGGACAATTCTGCTGCTACGATCTCAAAACTTCAAATTTTTCGTTGATGTTGCGTGCACTCCGCACCCAGGATGTGGGGAGGACGTGGCTGCGCATTTGTTTGAGCATGGCGTGCGATGCGTTTATGGTGCTGTTTGTACACTTGAGATCTGTCAGTATGTTCCGTGCTGGAGAAAAAAAGGTGATTACAATTGTTCCTAAAGGTAGGATCCCATCAAAAGCGCTACCGCCGCCACGTTGAAATGAACCAAGCAACCACGCCCACCCCATATCCGTTATGTGAGTGTATACACTGTTTTCTCGAACTCAATTCTCTCATAATGGTAGTACATAACTATAACTTATTGGCCCAGCGAAAAAAAATTGTCGATGGGAAAGGCGAAATACCTGCTTGACGGGCATTGAGGAGTCATACTCGTGTTTGAGAAAGACGACATCGGGGAGGTCCTATTGAGGAAAAGAGTTTTGCCTACACCACGCTTAATAGAATTAGGGCAAGGCCGGCTTTGATTGAGCCGCTTGTTCTTGCGTAAAAAGAATCTCTGCTAAACACTTTCCTTCACCCAGCCCCCTTCCCCAACCAATCTTCTACGTACCCCACCTCTACAACCGACTGATCATCTAACTTACCCTTCCTGAGAAGTTGCCGAGCGATGGCTATAGTACGCGTGGAAGCAGAGGAGTCAAGAAAATTCTTCTCAAGCAGTATACGGTCTCGGAGCCTTCTAAATACAACCTCCCGATGAGGATATCCAAGGCAAAAATTCCCTCATTGGGATTCGCTCAGCACAATGCGTCCTCCTCTACTGCAAATGATCGGGACCACTCCGTCTCATCACCGGGAACACCACACGGTCAGAAAGGCCGTCCCTCTTCGTCAATAAAGAGCTCAGCATGCTGCGTTCGCTTCAGATAAAACACCATAACGTACTCTTAAGTAGGCGAAAGTGGTGTAGTGGCAAGTGACACGTTTACCACACGCACGGCCCGGAGATCAAAATCTGCTTTTGGCTTCTGCTCACGCCAACCAAGCCTATCTTCCCGGAATTGTAAACTGTTACCAGACCAGTATGGAAGGATAAAACAGTGACTTGTACAGTGGCTGGATCCAGCAAGTCAAAATCGCAAGCCACTAGGATTCTGAATGGATATAGAATGCGTGCCGCATCCCCAAAGGGAACTAATCACTGGCGGAGACTTTATCAGTATTATCTTTTTATTCTTAACTACACTGACCTCTCCACATTCAGCGTACGTCTCAGCAATTAGGACCAGGTCGAGGCACAGTTCACAGGCAATATCCATCTTATCTGAAAGTGGAGCCGTTGAAAATGTGGAAGTCTACTGTCTAGCTTCCGGCGGTTTTTGGATGGATATCAAGCATTCCAGAAAATTTCCAAAATAAGAAAGTTTTCAAGCTGATAGACAAAACTGTTAGCAGCATCATTTCCGAAGAAAATACTCATGGCATAACTGTAACTGCAATTGCTACAATAATGTGATGTAACGCTACTGACCGTCTCCAGTTTGAATAAGCTTGAACTTCCTCGCATCCTTTGCACCACACTCGTCAATGCCACCATCGAGTTTTATATCATGAGGCATGGAAAGCACTACGCTGTATAGCGTAGCTGGAAAATCGGCATTCAAGAATCAGGAACGATTCCGATGAATAAAATAAAACTTACCTGCAAAAATAACGAGCTTCATTTCAGAGTAAAGGCAAAAAGCAAATGCTCTCGACCTTCCTTAAAACCGACCTTATCAGCTGCACATCTGTCACGTTCCCACATTTACGGCTACAACTGCGCAATCATATGATCAAATATCGCCACTACCCTGAAACGGAATGTTCCCCTTTAACTGTAAGGAGGTTCAAGTTTTTACAGGTGAGTTGGGGTGAAAAGATAAAAGCTTTGCCACTGCTCAATCTAACTTCGGCGGCACGCATTTCACTTCCATTTAGGATCCTCGTGGTAGATTGAATGCGATACGGCCTACACAATGACTTGCGGGAAGCCACTCGATGTGTGCAGGCCGGTATTTTTGTCTTCTCAGACAGATCTGGTGCCATTTCTTTCTCCAGAGTGTAGAAGGCTTGGTTGGCCGAGTGGGAGACCGTCCGGAATTTGAGCTCCGACGCGCGTGCCACGTGCGATGGAGGTGGTGAACGGACCATTTGCCATTACACCACCACTTAGTTGGATGGGAAAAGCTTTCTGGGTGATGCACAAGGTAGGCACACGTTATGGCAAGCCGTGAAAGTCCCGATTCGGACAATAATGTCAGTAGCTGGAATCGAGCAGACTATGGTCCAGGATATCATCTTCTACGTAGTCGCCAAGGACTAGTTGATGGTATGGACCGGAAGTTCCTGGGATGGAAAAAGCGATATTTTCCTCGCGGATCCCTGACTGAGAGTTAATGCAGAGTGGTGCATCGAACAGCTCGAGAACAATATCCTGCCCTCATGTCATCACCTGTACCATTTTGGAACTTCGGGCGATGGAAATACTCTTGCTCACCTGGAATCGAAGGTCGTCGAGAACCTGAAAAAGAGGGAATATTCAAGGGTGTTACCTGACCTAAACCCCCCCCCCGATTACCGGGTTCGGGAGCTCAACAGGGTGGTCTACAGTGGCGGAGAAATCAACGACCTCGCTGAACTCAGGCACCGAATCACGGTCGCGTGGCAGAATCTCTCGATGGCGCTCGAAGGCTAGCGCCATTGAGAGATTCTGCTACGTAGCGGAGTATCGTGATGGTGTACAATGTGTGTAGAAGGTGGAAACGTCAAATCAGATTTCAATAAAGTGTAACTTATATCGCCTAATGTCGGGGAAGAAAAGTGGTTTTTTTCACTGGCCCCCTGTATTTTCCGAATGCGATTTTGGCATTATATGTCCAGACGAATAATTTTTGCAAGGAAAATTTAACATTGTTCTGAACGGCATGCATGGCATTTAGAATTTGAGGAAATCTCTTGTGCTTTCATGTAAGTTCCAGCTTAGGGTTGTCCAGAGAGCATTTCAGACATATTACAAGAGTAATTCGATGAGTCGTCCTCAGCGAACTGAAAAAATTCCCCAATCGGGTCACTCTGCATCTTCACCTTTGCGAGCGCTTCTGTGAAGATTCTGCAGAGCGATACCTACACTTGTCATTTTAGTTCCCTTACAAACGGCATATTTGACCTATCTCTGCAGAACGCATGATTCGTGCAATTCGTTTTACCCTAAAAAACCAAGGCTACGCATTTATCCTGAACAGGCACTTGTACGGGTATAATGTTGATTTCTAAACACACAAGCCTTTACTCTTTTCGACAAGTTGAGTACGAGATATCCGGTAAGCACTGTTGGTGTGTTCGCGCTTTCAGCACCTGAACAGAACACTTACCCTTTCTTGCCTCATTTCAGCTCGGAATTTGCGTTAGATTAGTTTGCTCTCGGGCGCAATTTGGCTTGATGGGGACATTTTGCCGATACCTGCATATGATTCGTGTCTCACCAAGGTCGAACGTACAAGTTATTAGGAACCAGTAAGTCTGCCTAACTGTCAAGAGTTAAACCCTCATCTTGTTACCACCCGTATACTTCTCTGATTTTTTTTTCCATTGACTCCTTTTTTACCAGTTTTATGTAGCAAAATGTTCGTGACCGGTGTTTTTCTCTTCTGTTCACTTTACTGATCTATAATAAATCATAATAATAAGAAGAACTAGCCAACTTGATAATTGCTCCAGCCCCCCACCTCCTCCCGCCACAGCTTGTCCAATGCTGCCGTTTTTCTTCATTTTACGTATTTACGCATTCGCTCTAGAACTCCCGAGAGACTAAGTCTATGATTTGGGTACTTGTGATAGCGCAGTGCCCTCAATTTTTCATTCCCTTGAGAAATTGTGTTGTTTATTTGAATCCTTATCTCTCATATTTTTGTCAACATTCGTCTGCCGAAAATGCAAAATCTCCCAAGAAAATAACAACTCTATAACGAATTTATACTAACTGAATTCGTTCGTCTTCTCGACAACAATAAAGGTTGTCGAATGCGACTCGTTATAACTGGACGGGCTGCTTCCCGATCTTTGGTCTATGCAACAAAGCCTCATTAATGACATAGTGAATATTTGGCAACTGAAAGCCTTGTGATGGTTTCGTCATGGCAGGAACACATATGCATGCCGGAGCGCAATATTGAGCAAAAATTAGTGGTGAAATTTTGTGCACAGCAAGTTCTATACGGTGAAGGCGTGGCTGCATATTTAATTATCGACATGGCGTTGTTAGCTTGTTCGTAAGCTGTCTCCACCTAAAGACAAGTGATAAAACCACAAGCCGTGCGCGACATTTACGCCTTGCCGGACATGGTTATCCCCTTCGGCAAGCACTGCGTGGCGCCTTTTCCAACAAGGACCGTTACAGCGACTAAGCAACATGCCGACCCGAACGCCCACGCAAGCCCCGCCCACAACTGGCGGCACAGCCACACCGAGGCTGCTACTCTTGTCGCTTCATTTATGGAGTACAATGGAATGAAGCGTTCCTACATGGCCATGTGAACGCAAATGTGCAGCCGTATCCATCAAAGCGGTTTTTGGTATGATGCGAAAGGGAAACTCGTCCGAAAACACTCGCCTGATGCCGTGGAGGTTTTTCAGTGGTTTCTGCAGCTTTTCGGCTTCGTGACTTCGCCTTTTCGTCAATTTCCCAACACCGCTGCTACTATTTTTGAGCAAGTACCAAATTATCGTGCTTTATTCCTCTAAGACAGCTATTATCCTGTTTTGTACTGGTGAAAAGCATGATCACGACTGTTCCAAAACAAAGAAACATCCCACTAGCTGCCAGCTGCCTTCATGTCCAAGTGAGGTACACTCCTTATCCCTGAGATGGAGTAGGCGTGGCTTTTGAGCATGGCATAGGACGGGTTTCTCGTGGGATACTTCAATTTGAAACAACTGCTATCTTGTTCTGTGTTAGATGTAGACATGATTACGACTGCTCCAAAATGACAATATCTCACGAAAACCTGGGCCGCCGCCATTTTAAAATCAAGTACGCAGCCACGCCTACCCGATCTCATTGTCAGGGATTTCGAGTATAGGCCCGGCGCCTGGCTAATAGGGCGTGCATATATACGTTCTGTGTCCTAGAAGTCTGACCTGGTCTACTTGATTTTGTGGTGTTAATGCTTAATGTTGCGGTCACTTGGGTGGGCTAGGGAGCTGGGCGGGGCGCCACCTAATTTCCACCATTTGTGATCGCCTGCCAGTTTCTGTAATCGGTGGGGAATTGGCTGGCATCACCATAAACCAGCCCCGTGTCCACAGCGATCAAGGCCTTACTCCCAGCCATGCCGATAAGTTCTGGTGGAATAGCCTCCTTGCAGACTGACTACTGTTTCGAGCATTGCGGGTTATGTATAGCTCGCTCATGTACACACAGCTAATTGTAACCTTCAGACGTAGAAAAGCGGGTCTATCACACCTCTTTCGTGTTCAGTGTCCCTCTACAGTATGACCTGCATTTTTGCTTCGAAACTGGTTTGCACTAATTAGGATCGTTGTCGCTAAATGGCTGTACCTAGAAGCTAAGTGCCTAGAAAAGTGCCAGAAAGGAAAATCTCATTTAACAAACTTCGTTGTTACGTAAGAAGTGCACGAATAAAAAATAGTGCAAAGTCTGGTCAAGTGATATCATCTCAAGTTTCCACTTAAGACTTCTGACGAAGGACTATGGCAAAATATTGGGAATATTCCGTTGAGAAAGAAACAGTTCTGACGGATGATCGATAAACGATTGACTCTAAATGATTTCAATCGGACTTTTTATGTGAACCACTGGAAGTGTGGAGAGACCTGCATCAAAATATTGTTCTTTGGGCAGCGTTCAGTTTTCGCGACGACAGCGCCTCGGCCGCGCATTCGGCGCGATCTATACACACAGGGTACAGCATCGTTGTGTCAAACCCATGGGGGGGGTCGTACTTTTGCTCTGGGGAGGGGGGTCGTATTTGTAAGACAAATTTATTTTGATAGTTGATTTTTTATTATTTTTGTTTTGTATGCACTATATGCATTTTGTAATATATACGTTGCATAGTCATTGTATAGATGGGTTACGGGTTATGTGTTCGCTCATGTGCACACAGCTAATTGTAACCTTCAGACGTGAGAAAATGGGTCTAATACACCTCTTTCGTGTTCAGTGTCCCTCTACAGTATGACCTGCATTTTTGCTTCGAAACTGGTTTGCACTAATTAGGATCGTTGTCGCTAAATGGCTGTACCTAGAAGCTAAGTGCCTAGAAAAGTGCCAGAAAGGAAAATCTCATTTAACAAACTTCGTTGTTACGTAAGAAGTGCACGAATAAAAAATAGTGCAAAGGCTGGTATAGGGGATATACGTTGCATAGTTATTGTATACCCCCCGCTCGACAACTTTTTCGCCGACTATATACTCATCGCTCGTCGTCGGCGAAAAAGTGGAGGGGGGGGGGGTCGTGCCTGGACCCCATTCGAAGGGGGGGGGGTCGTACTCACACCGACATTTCGCACATCCCCATGCTGTACCCTGTATACACATGCTTTCAACTGCATCGAACGCGCGACCGAAGCGCTGCCGTAGCGAAATCTGAACGCTGCCTTACAGATCCGTTGAAATTTGAACTTTTTCAATGTACTTGCTTGATCACTGATTCTATGCATCCTCGGGTAACACACACCCATATAGAGATGGTGAGTTCGTGGGTACGTACCATTCAAACGTGGCCGCAGCTACACTTATGGAGTTGACTTTGTGCAGTTAAAGGTAGGATAACACTTTTGTCGAAAATATAAGTACAACGCATCCTACGTTGTGTTCAAGCTAAAAGGGCAGCCACGCCTACTCCATCGCTGCGTTGTGTGCAGGCTTTTTTCTAGTGAACACAAGGCCATAGGATGCGAAGGCCTCTACAGGACAAGAATCTTACGTTAGTGTCACCACCTGGCTACCGTATTCCAAAATGGCGTCGAGTATGTTGCAAGTTCGTGGAGGACGTAGGTATAGCACAGATTTCATACCAGTTCCACATTACCACACCACATGCATGTGGCAACGTTTCCTTATATTGCGCTCTTGAAGGATTGATGGAAGCCTTCCAGAATTTTTTTTTGTGATGGTTCTTTTCGATGGTTAAAGGCAAGCCCGCGATTATTTCAGGGGGTTCCATATAGACGACAAGGGGTTGAGTAACTCGACAGTGAAGAAAAAAGCACAAAAAACATGCCACCTGCCCTAGATAGAACCCCATTTTGATCCCAGTTTGTACGTGCCCAATTAACTCTATCTCCCACACTACGCCCTCATACGCACAGCTGATTCACCGATAAGAACTCTACGATCGTACAAGTGACGATTTTCATGCTTTTTCGTCCTGCAATCTCGTTTTTCACTGAAAGCCGGGCATTGGAGGCGGAGTCTGGAGGCGGAGTCACTGGAAAAAAGGAGGAACCACTGAACCTATATTGCGCTATAGCGCCCCTCCCTTAGAATTTTTTGCCGCGAAACCGGTACAAGGTTGTTCGTCGCGGACCACTCTAACCCCCGACCGTGCCTCTAACGCCGTTTCGGCTGTGACTTCTACAGTGATTTTGATTTGATTTATTATCGGTACAAACAATGCCAACTCAAAAATAGTAACGTGTTGCGAACTAATATTTCGATAACCCCTGAACAATGGGATGGAGAGAAGAAAAAAGAGGGGGGGGGGTGGGCGCTTCTGGGAGTGGCAGACGATAGATAGCTCGGAAGGGCAGTGGCCGCCACACTGCAAGTTCGGACCAGCTTCAACACGAACTCCGGATACCATCGTAGTAGGTCCGCCAACGTCGCTAGGGGCCAACTCCCATTGCGCAATACCACAGCAGGGAAAAAAAAGAAAAGGGGGGGGGCAACATAAGGGGAACAAGGTTACAAGTGTCAGTCTAGAGAGGAGAATAAGAGGGAGAAAAACGAAACGAAAATCAAACACCAATAAAACGAAACGAAGATGTGCCCTCTCTGTTTCCGCACTCAATATCCCCCTGGAAAGGGTCCTGAGCGGTAGTGCTGAACTGAGGATCAGAAATCTGTCCAGAAGGACTCAGTCGTGGTCTAGAAGAGCGGACTGTGTTATGGTGAGTGAGCCGCCTTCTTACAACTGATTTACAACATGCGGTGATCTCGAACTGCAGTAGGGTGTTCGGGTAGTTATGAATTGCCCGTTGGCCATCAAATCTGATTCATCAGCTCCATATCAAGCTGACAAAGAACAGCACCAACCTCTAAAAATATTTGCGCCCTATGAGAAAGCGTTTCAACCAATAGTTATGTATTTCCATTATGTAAGTTCAAAAGTGTTATGAACTACGATAGAACTAGCACCACCTGCCATCATTGATTCCATGCTCTCTCAAGGGAACTGTGTAAGATTCCCTCCATAAACTTAGCATATTCTTAGTACAGGGAAAATTTACGAACTTGTTTTCTGATTTGAAGTGGGTGGATTCTCACAGAGCCGGTGGTTCTGTCTGATGAAGCCCTTGGTAAGTGAACTTAGAATCATAATGTTTACTTCTTCACACAGAACTTTTCTTGGAATCGCTCAGAATAGTACCTGAGCTTGTTGAGTGGTTCAGGCTCTGTCTACACTCCTGCTTTACGTATTCACCCTTATATTATTCTGGATAGAGAGATTTGTAACTATGGTTATCCCTGTGGGGAGGTTTGGCCAGACCCGTGGAGTACTGAGACTATTGAGACTATTGGCAAGAATATCGCATCCGCTTGACTCGAACTGAAACTGGTTTCTCTTGACGATTACATCACAACCGTCGGCGCCTGTGAAGCAAACATTTTAACCATTCGCGTTTGAGGATAAAGTGTACATTCACCTCCTCAACCTAATGACGGTCCCCGCCATGTGCGAGAAGTATGGGTTCTCAACTGGGCACGCGCAATGATTTCGTCACTCGAAAAGGCGCGGTATGTCGAGGAACGATGTCACCCGCGAAGCCGCAAGCGCTATCCTAAAGCTACAGGCTTGCGCCGATTCCAAAATCTTGCAGCGCACCCACAGTCAGAGATAGGAAACAACTGTAAGTGAGAGGGCGCGGAGAACGTGCATTTGGCTATAGTTGAACGTTAGGCAGGCCGTGCAGAAGAGTGGGCAGCGTCAGGCTATCATCATTCTCGAGCGTCGTTCCTTTGCACCTTCGAGCAAAGAAAGTGACACGCTAATTCAGCTCGCATGGCATGTACCAAGATCACTGATGTGAGTGTGCAGTGTGACTCAAACGAGTTGCTACATTTTTGTGTTCGAGGTCGAACTACTCTAAATGACAGTTTTCTGGTGAAGTTATTCTTAAGACAAAGATCGAGGGCCGAACCTGGAAAAGTGGGCCTGCGAAAGGTAAACAATATTGTAGTTTCGCCTTGGCTCCCTTAGGAGGGCAAACGTGGTCTATAACCTCCCCGGCCCGGCCATACCTTCCTCAAAACAATAGACTGACGGCATCGTCAATAATAGAATACCCCTATGTTGCTATTCTGCTCTTTGGTCCTATGCATTGTCATGAGCATCGTTGCGATCTGTGAATAAATAAAAAATGGGCATGTTTTTCAAAAAGTTCAGCAGCAGCTGCCTGAGCTACATGATTTTCAAACAGCTCATGAAAGACCGATTAGGTTGCACACCCCCTCCTCCCGCACAGAACTAAATCAGATTTCCTCGAACTTGAATTTTTCGATTTCTATAAATCAGTTCCCACCACAGTTATGCTCCTTATCCCTGAGCCAGAGTAGGCGTGGCATTTGAACATGGCACGGAACTGGTTACTCGTGGAATATTCCAGTCTGGGACAACTGTCATCTTGTTCTGGGTTGGACAGAGGCACGATAACAGTTGTGTCAAGATGAAAATATCTCACCAGAAGCATAGACACCTTCAGGTTAAGTTGAAACATGCGGCCACGCCTACCCGATCTCAGGGATTTCGAGTATATCTCTTGCATCTGACTTACCTTTCCTCACCAACGGTCGAGCATTAAATCATTACTAAATACAGTTTTACTAAATAAATACAAATTACCAAATAAGTTCAGGAAAATGGACGAGATACCGTACCCTGAACTGTGTGGAACTGATTGGCTCCTGTTGACTGATTTTAAGAGTGCCGAGTGCACTCACTGCCACTCAGTTGTCGTCCAGGTAGCACTTGGCTACAGGTGGAAAGCTGACTATGGTAGCTATCGCTTCGTGGCTTCATCTAAGACGGAGCTGAAACATTTGGTTTCACGCGCGATTTTTAGGGGCACTGTACTTTGCCTGCATTCCTAAACTTGCAGTCATGATCTCGATAAGGCGTCGGAAGGCGGCGTGGCTTAAAAGGCTGCCAGGGTATTTCTACCAATTGCAGCGTGCTCATTGTTGAAACAAGGCCGCCCAGGCTGCGCCCAGTAAGCGCCGCGTCACATGCCCTATCGGTTGCAGGGCTCATCTGGCAACCAAGACTTTCACATCTGTGCAGTATGGAGTGCTCTCACGATACTATTGAACTGTACCTTCCCTCGATGACAAGCGCTCAAAAGCATGGTTTATGAGACCTGCAGTAGCAGGGCTAACCGGTAGCCCGGTATCATGCACATGTATAATACTGGAGATGAAATCTCTGATTTATTCCACTCAAACTTAAGCCCTCCCATGAAACCAAACGCATGACAAGTCCTGGCGTACGCTCCACAAACTACTCGAGCAGTTTCTGTACTTTCCGCTTGGTTTGTCTTGAACTTGACTAAACGCAAAAAGACATGTTGAAAGTGCTGATTTTCGCTGATTCACACCATTTTTAACAATAAAAATTAAGTAAAGCTGCAGGCGGGAAAAAATTAGGCTCAATGCTCCGAAGGGAACAAAATTCCACACCACTTTGTATAGGAAATTTCAGAAAGAAATTTTCAGAAATTCCAGAAAGAATTTTTCACAACGCAACAAATAAGGTTGCAGAAAATTTATGATAAAATCCAATAAGGTTTCTGTTGAGACTCGCGTAGAACTCAATATCGTTTTTGTATGCCTGTTTCGAGGCGAAAATCATGAATGTGCGTAGATCACGTCTTGTGGCCTTGTAAAAGTGCAAAATTAGGGGTCAAAACTGTTATCCGAGCCGTATCACTTTGATCTTAATGAATAGATTATCTAATGAATAAGTTATTTGTTTTGAGTAATGTCTATTTTTGAACATTTCAAAAACCAGGGAAAAAAGAGTACATTTGATATCACACCAATATGGAAAGGTAGTCTTGGCGGAGAAACAAATTTACCTATGTATGTAAAAATTACCCTAGGTTCAGCTGAAGGCACGCATTGCGTCAGCGTTCCTTCATTTCTTGAGAAGTGATTGATAATTACTTTGAGCTCTCATTTCTATGAATTATATAGTCCTTCTTAAAATAAACATCGAAGAAGAAAGGTCAACAGAATTGGAGAGGAGCCAACTTTATCCATCTTTTCTTCAGTTGAACTTTTCTGAAACTTTTTCAGTCATCTCAACTGCAACTGCACTTCCTGCCAGCTTACTGTAGCACCGAGCCCTTTCTTCTACTTGTTATTCTACTGCTATTTGTGTTGAACTTTCCAACTGTCCTTCTAGTGAAGTATTGCCCTTCTACTTGAACCGAATGAATTATATTAGATAGTTCCTTGTTCCTTTGTTCCCTTTCCATTAGTGATGAGGGAAAGGGAGAGCACACCTGTTGCTGGGCCCTCCTTTGAGGACAGTAGTGGAATGACGACAAACTTCGGGGGATATAGTTAAGTTTCGTGCAAAACTTCAAAAAAGAAGGCAGAGAGCGGTGTCGGAAGATGCGGATTTAGCCTGAATAAGGTTGCCTTGATCTGTAAGTTGTAATCGGTTATTGATATTTTTATTTATAAAGGAAAAGTCGTGCCAGTGGTCTGTACACCATTTGGACAGTTTTTGTTTGACTTTGGAGGATTTGATTCCTGCTAACCTTCGGGCTTTCCGTGGAGTTTCAAGTCAACGGGAATTAGCATTTTTGACAGCCACTTCTTTTCGCGCTTAACCAGACAACTAAAGCTATAGATCTTCTCTGTGAAATGAGAGGAATGTTCCTCAGAGAGGCTCAAAAATGAGTCCAATTACCCAAACATTTCAATATCCTCCTCGCCGACCAGGATACGCCATAACGTTGTGAGGAATTCACCACTTTTCAAAGCAAATTCACCACTTTCAAACCAAATTCACCACTCTTCTTAGACCAGGCAGTTCACCAACCAAATCACGCCAGACACCACCGCGAACCCTGCCCCGACGGTCACGCCTACTTGTCAGCGCGGACATAGATTTTCAACACATGACTGACTCCGCCCATTCTTTAAAGTTTGTTGCGAACTTCAAATCTTCATAACTTTTTCAATTTTTAATTTCCGCCCCTTTGGCCACGCCCACTTGCTGTTTGCGGAATTATGATATTTTTTCAAAATTTTTGCATTTTTGGACTGCCCCATGAAGCCCCGCCCACTGTGAGAGGCTCCGCCCACTTCGGAGAAGCCCCGCCCACTTTTCAAAAATGGTGCAAATCGGCAGTATAGAGCCTTGGCTTGCATGCTAGGGTCTCGTCCGTCACTCGGAACAAATAAATCAGGCAAAGTTTGTTCCTAATGACCAGCAATACCCTTGCCATGCAAGCCATGGCTCTATACTGCCGATTTGCACCATTTTTGAAAAGTGGGCGGAGCCTCTCACAGTGGGCGGGGCTTCATGGAGCAGTCCAAAATGCAAAAATTTTGAAAAAATATCATAATTCCAGTAAATAAATTCCATAATTCCAGTTCCAGTAAATATCATAATTTCAGTCATGTGTTGAAAATCTATGTCCGCGCTGACAAGTAGGCGTGACCGTCGGGGCAGGGTTCGCGGTGGTGTCTGGCGTGATTTGGTTGGTGAACTGCCTGGTCTAAGAAGAGTGGTGAATTTGGTTTGAAAAGTGGTGAATTTGCTTTGAAAAGTGGTGAATTTTAAGTGAAAATGGTATATAATAAGCCGTGTCGGAAAACGTTGATTTTTTGTCAGCTTGGCACTCAGTTTCAATACTTCGAACAAGAATAAAATGGACCAAAAATGGCAAAACTTATGCGTATCATCTTATAGAGCATGAAATTCTTTACTGCAGGTACAGACATCGATAAGGCACTCAGTTTTCCACATAACACTTTATAGTGGAAAGTAACAAATGAGCTGCAGCCTTGTTCGTTGCGATTGATGGGGCGTGCTAGTGGAGCCGGGTTTGGCTCTTCGCCAGCCCGTTCTGCACCAGTGATTGAAGTAAGCGACTACAACAGCTAGAAAGATACGAACGGAATGATATAGTCTCGCCACTTGCCGAAGGAATGGCCTTCCTGTTCTCAAATCATTTGTCACTCTCTCTGCGCAGCAGTGTCTCGCCTTTTCGAGTACTCATGCTACACCGGTACCTTATTTAGGACGTCTTTAGGGAGTCCGTTCTTCAAGTTGTGAGTCAATTTGCGTTCACGGATTCATATTCATACCCAAAATTCCGAGCTGCAATCGTGAAATGTATTTTTAAGACTTAGTAGTGAAATTAGTCCTAACCTAAAATTCGATAAAGAACTAGGAGCCCAAACGTTAGCCTAGTAAAGCTGTAGGAATCTTGAGCGCGTTAACTCAGTTCGTCAGAAGATTAAGCCAATATGAAGAACCTGCACAACCTGCGCCTTTATACTTTGCCACATGAATTCAAAACATGTTTGTTCGTTTACGTTACTTTCTTTTACAAGCGAGTGGCACCATAAATCGGCAAGGCGTACACCTAGAAGGGAAGAAAATTGTGCCTCTTAGCGGGGGCTGCATGGTGTCTTTCACAACCAAGTTCACCGCTATTGCCCCTAGCCAAGGTGCGTCATGCCGACCCAGCAGGGCACATCGTTGGTTGGGGAATCCCCAACAGGGGGGTCGTATTTGGCCGCCAGGAGAGGGGGGGGTCGTAGTGAGTGCGGCAGCCAGTAACGAGCAGCGCAAATTGTCAATGTGCTGAGTCCTGTACAACGAAACTTGCTTTGTAGAGAACTCGGATATGCAAAAAAATAGTACAAAACTTTCATTCATCAAACTAATCCGAAATAACTGCAAATATTAATAAGTCGACATTATCTCGTAAGTCCGTTGGTGACTAAACAGTACAACTCAAACTCTGGTTCGCTGCCAATGATATGGCGTGTCCGCGGTCGCGCTTGGCGCTGAGCCAACCTGTTTTTTTCTCGACAAGCGACAGGACTACCATATCGTTCATATCAGACGTTTTCCAGCAGTTGGTCTCCTTTATCGGAGTCAGCGATTGGCGGAGCACGAATCTGGCAGCGTTGACAGGGACATGTTCCATCATACGCAACGGAAAACACTGTAAACAAGTGCACAGGCTCGCCATGGACCTCCCTGAACCTTATAGACACATTTGCTCGCGTGAACAGACATTACGCACAAGTTGCACCATCCCATCACCTCTGCGCGGCGCATCCAAAGTTGGCGTGATCGGCGCTAAACGAACCATATCCTGCTCCTGCTCCACCACAGGATACGTTCTACATGCGTTCCTGGCTATTCGAACACGCTCACTTGAAACGGTACACAGGAAACGGGTTTTTCGCGCAGCTGGGAGTGTTCCTCAAGAAATCCCCATAGCGAGATCTCATGAATCCCGAGAGCTTCAGAAACAGTTCAAGAGGTTTTTAGAAAGAGAAAATCTTCAAACACTCGAAACCGTTCTCAGATTTGTGAAATGTTGAGTTACAAAAAAAATATATTGATTCAAACCTGTTCAGTTGAAATCACTCCCCAACGAATCCCTATGGCAGATTTCTCTGTGATTTTTGCGACCTTCATAAACGTTTCAGTACTTTTAGGAAGTGCAAACCTTCCTCTACACGAGTACGGTCTCCTCTTCCCCACAGGTCCGCTTTTGAGGAAGTTATGGTCCTTCAAAGACACCTAACTCAGCTGGAAATTCTCGCTCCATGGCTAAAATTGCCGAATAATCTCCTGTCACGCAATTACATGCGCTTCTGCTACCGTACTCCATAATCGGGGTAATGCATTTTTACGGCGGTTTGTATAACTGTTACGTAGTGAGACAAGCCTAACTTTCTCTTTTCCTCGTCCTCAATCTTGGGAATAGACGTTGTTAACACTGTGGTCGCTGATGGCCGCTCCCAGAGAGGGAGTCCACCTCAGGTTAACGAATGCTCATTGAATTTAATCGCGATACATCGTTATTATTACCATGTGTGTTTCAAAACGGCCATCGAAGAAGTTCATCATACGAGTTTCTCATAATACGATTGTACCGTTTTTTGTTTGCAATCATCTCTGTATTGTTCTATTATGTCATGACTTCAAGTCGTCCATTTAGTATGGGCACCTTCATACAAGTAGAATTTCATAGTTTCATTTAAGGCGAAAAAAACCGAACGGCAAAAAAAGGGGGGGTCGTACCGAACCCCCAAAAAAGGGGGGGGGTCGTACAGGCTCGACCAAAATCCCCATCGAATGCTGTGCCCTGCGACCCAGACGCCCACCGCAACCGCCTGCCCACAACTGAACACATTCACATCTATACTGGTGTTCTTATCGCTATAGCTTGGTTTTTTAATCGCTCGGTTTATGAAGTACAGTTGGTATGAGACGTTGCAAAATGATTATCTGAAATATATGTGTGCAGCTCATCTATCAAATAGGCTGTTGGCACGATGCCAACAGAAACCTGGTCCAAAAACCCTTGCCTGATTCCGTGCAGAGCAAGGGTTTTTTTTGCAAATTTTTCGCCCTCCAACTTTGATTTTTCACCACTTTCCCGCCTTGCAGCACCCCTCTTACTATTTTTTGAGCAATACCAAATTATCCTTATGCCTTCGAAGACGTCATTAATAGAGGTACGGTCCTGAGAAGTTCCTTCGCGGATGTATTGATTCAGGTTGTCTAAATTTCGGGCATAACACTTTACGATTTCCCCGAACTAGACGATGTCAGCATACTTCTAGGGCGTGTGCATGTGTGTTTTCCGAAAGGTGTTTTTTATGTATGAGCTCCACTTATCTCTGCTTCGTGCTTTCCTCAGATGTCTTGAGAGCGCTCTCATTCGCCTGAACATGTCCTGTCAAAAGGCAAAATTTCGCGGCTTTGATCTCGCCATCCGTGACTATGACGAGTGATTTACAATAAATCGGTGCGGACGGCCTATAAAAGGCCGCCGAACCGGCGGTGTAGCATTCCATTTTTCGATATTTGATTGAGTTTAGACGGTGTTCATTACATTGAGAAGTTTTGTTTAGTTACCCAAGTCTGAGTTCGATAAATTTGTATCGCCATTGCTTCACAAAACACCACACAATTCCCACCAAAATATCAATACAACGTTTAATCGCGGCGGTCATCCCATTATAGTGCACGAAAACTTTTTCTATTTGCTAGCCTGACCTTGTGAACTGATTTTGACCCAGATAGCCCCGTTGCAGCAGTTTCTCTCTGATGAGCCCATGCTTGTGTGCAGAAAAGACGCAGTTCTTTTATAGGATGAATACAAAGTGCAGTCATGAAAAGCAGGCATTATTGCTGAGAAGTGCGCACGCATTAGTTGCCAGCTCTAATCATCTGGTCGTAAATGAAGCCTCTTCAGACGTTGCTGTGTCGTTTTTACGACACTATGACATCATTTGCTCAGCTGTGAAGTGGCTGGTTTACTCATACGAACAACCTATTTAACTTACTTGTACACATTATTACTTGAAAATTCACATGGGAATCGTAAAAAAAAGTCTTGATGATATGTGAAATATCTCGCCTAAAACTATTTATTTCCTTTGCTCCGGGCATTTTTCATCTTTCGAACCGCGTCTGTGAAAGAAGCTGAGTTATTCACATTTGGACGCTGACGATGATGATGGGACTAGGCATGAGAACCCCCTTCAATCCCTTCCTTTCAGTCGGGCGGCTGCAGAGGATTCATTGGGGCTATTGCCGTCACCCAATGGCCTCCACTAACGCGCTCTTTCCATTACTTTACTAGCACCAGTATTCA